>JAYJMB010009645.1:0-50083 GCA_036873735.1 Pouteria campechiana
AGCTTTTATCTTATTCATTCCTCCAATAGTGATTGTGATATTAAAACTACTTGGATCCTTTAATTTTGGAGGAAGATTTATCTGTAGAATTGCACTGGCTACTTTTGAAACTATCACCTTTTCGTGAGGCTCATACTTATGCCTCCTTGAGGTTAGTTCTTTCAAAAACTTAGCATAAGCATGCATGTTTTTAATCATGTCAAGCAAAGGTAATTTAATGTTAACTTTAGAAAGGATATCATAAATATCAAAAAATAATTTATCCAATTTGCTTTGCCTCAATCTTCTTAGAAAAGGCACTGGTGGATCATAGGGGGTGGTGGCTTGTAGTTGACTGGAGGGTCAACTAGTGGAAACACAGCCTTCCTTGAATGTACTTCCTCCTCTACCTTTTTCTTCCCATTTTCTGTTCTTATAGAAGCTTTAGATTTATCAAATTCTTCATCAACTTTATTATCAATTGCCTTTCCACTTCTCAATGTTGTGACTGATTTTGCTTGCTTTGGCTGACTTGGAAACTTTCTAGGTGTGTGACTCTGTATAGCTTCTACAATCTACCCCAACTATGTTTCTATCTTCTTTATTGATGCCTCCACATTCTGAAATCTTGATTCAGTTTCTTGGACAAAAGTCTTAACTGTCTCCTCAACAATGTGTTTCTTGGGTTGAAAAGATGTTCTTGCTTGATTTTGATTGTGGCTATTGGTCTATGAAAAGTTTGGATGATTTCTCCAACAAGATTGTAAGTATTTAAGTAAGGATCATTACGTGGCCATTAGTTATAGAAATTCATTACATTTGCATGCTCTGAAACTAATGCAAAATTTTCATTGGAAGGGTAAACATTCTGTGAGTGTCTTGGTTTACCACAAATTGAACAAACCTTGGTAGGGATAGGTTGCTTCAAGTTCACTATCATAGAGCACATTGCCTTCATCTGTTTCACCATCTTTGACATCTGCATAGAAAGTTTGGTGTTAGAGTTGATCTCATAAATTTCTCTAGACCTGCCTCTTATACTCTTCTATTGGGAGTTTGCTCCAAGCATCTCATGTAGATCATTAGTCTCCTATGGGGTCTTTTCTCCCATTGCTCCATCTACAACATTATCAACTATGGTTTGGCATGGTTATGTTAGTCCATCATAGAAAAATTGATTGAGCAATTCAAGAGGATATCTATGGTGAGGGCGATGAATCAGTAATACCTTAAATCTCTCCTATGCCTCATGGAATGAAATTTACCAATGAATTTGTTATATACTGCATCCCATGTAGTCATTGATCGAGGAGCCAATGTCATGAACCATGTTTTTACTACATCCTTCAAGGTGTAAGGAAAACATCTCATGCGCAGCTAATCCTTAGTCAAACCTTGCAAAGGAAAAGTTTGAATAGTTGCATAGAAATCACGCATGAATGTTAAAGGATCCTCTACAACTACACCATGAAAAGAAGGAACCATGTTAAAGTCTATATGCTTTAGCTCATAATTCCTAGCACTATCATTTAAAACAATGTATAAAGGTGAGACTCCTATCGTTGGGCATGCAAATTCTTTCATAAGCTATTGAGCTTGTTGAGCCACTTAGTTCTTCACGTCGTTAGCCATCTGAATGTCTTCTTCACTTATGCTATCTGTCTATATTTTTGCTTTATCAATGTGATCATTCATTCAAGGGTAACAGAACTAGATTCAATGATCATCTTCCTTGCATTCGTAGTTTTGTAAAAGAATTAAAGAAAGAATTTAAAAATACTTAAATGAAATGAATCACAACGATGAAAAAGAAAAATTATAACTAACTTAATCAAATCAATTTAAAAAATAGTTCCCCAGCAATGATGCTAAAAACTTGATGGTCAAATTATAATTCCTCGCAAGTGTACGGGTGTATAGTAGTATAGTGTGCAAAGAAAGGGTAGATCCTATAGAGAATTGTCAAACTGATTCAATTATGTCTAGATACTAAAACTAAATTGTCCTAAATCAACAAGATGAATTAAAGACTAAAAAATTAAAATTTTAATGTAAGATAATAGAAAATAATGATAATGAGTAATGTAAAAGAGATATCAAATTGTAAGAGTCTGGGGATCTGACTTCACCAATCAATGATATTCATTATTGTTAGATGTTGGTATCAATTCGGCATCTTAGGTTCATTCTATCAACTATATGATTATTACCATTTGGTGTCTGGGTCTAAATCAAATATTTTCTCCCATTCCAATTACCTATGGCATGTAGTGTAATTGAGATTGAAAACTCATGAAGATCGAAAGAACTTTAATGAACCAAGCAGAATAGTTTAGCATATGACATCTACCTTAACCATTTACTCATTCATTCAAAAGAGCATAATACATAGTTTAGCATATGATGTCTACCTTAACATGTACTCAAAGATAATCAATTTAATTCACATAATTAGTGATCAAACAATTAAATAAATTAGAAGATTGCATTATACACAATGAATAAAGCTAGATGACATTGAATTGATAGACCAAAATCTTTGTTAACAATGAAATCAAGGAGGGCTACATCATTGCCCCAAAAAAATGAATTTAGCTCATAATAAAAATAGAAATAAAACTCTCTGAAATATGAATGATTGTAGAACTCAAAATCCTTCTCTTGCTCCCTTGCTTCTCTTGCACTCTCTATTCTAAACTATGTTCTCCTCAAAACACTGTCCTCGACATTCTTAAATAACCCAAGCAGTAGGGTCTTAGTAGAACTCCTTCATGAATTTCAATTCCTTTACACAAAAAGATCCTCTTCTAAGAATAACTCTATCTTTTCACAAGAAAAGATAGCTTTCATGCATAAAAATGAGAGTTCTAGAGTTGTGGGCCCTCAAAGTGAGGCCTTCTGATAGACAAAGTAGCAGACGAATGTGAAGCTCCATAGATAATTGCACTATTTTAGCTATAACTTTATCATCTAAACTCAGAATCATGTGATTCTTAATGAATTGGAAAGATAAGAACAAAGGCTAAAACTTTCATGTTGAAAATATTTTTCAAATATGCCTCCATCAGTCCTATAAATTACTTTAAAGTGATGCCTTTTATAATCTTCAGTTTCATTTTATAGAAATTTATGTCTACAACAAAATAAACTCTAGTAAGTGTAATATTTACTTAAATGTTAATATAAACCACTGAAAACACATTAAAAGAGGATCTTAAACATATACATTTAGATATAAAAATATAATATATTATAAGCTTATCATTATGGGGGAATGACTGAGGCAAGACAAGTTTAAATAGAAGAGAAGAACTACTCGTAGCAACTTTAATTCAAAAAAGAAATCTCAAAATAGAGATTATGATAGAAGGATTTCCAATGAGCTTTCTAAATGAAGAAATTAAAGAGCAGGTGAGTTTGATCAAGGATTTAAAATTGAATTTCATTTTTTATAATTGAATGATGCTTGGCACCACACCTATGTAGCCACGCAGTTTCCACTACTACCAATCGCCGGGGGGCAATTCTGTTCAGTGTGAAATAAAATCCATGACATACGAAATTGGCGCTGTTGACAACCACGCCTTCATGTAATGAACTCTAAGAGTGTGTGCCAATTTGAAGTGCTTGACCCCTACAACAACGAGCTCATTGATGCCATTTTGCTAGAGCTGGGCAACCTCACGAAGCAGCAGCAGCTCTATCTTAGTTACTATAGTCAATATCATGGCAGGATTCTGCCAAAGTTCAGGGATCTTTCTAGTCTTGTTCATCTCAATGCGACCAACTGCGCATTGACTAGGGAGATTTCCACCTAAGATGGGAAATCTGAAGAATCTTGGCACTCTATTTCTGCAGGTGAATGGATTATCAGGGGAGATTATGCTAGAGCTAGGCAAATTGTTGAGCTTGAAATTGATGGATTTTTCCAATAATGCTCATGGATGCAAATTCGCTGAAGTTTGAGAAACTGAGGAATCTCACGCTCTTGAATCTCTTCTGCAACAAGCTATCTGGAGAGGTTCTCGCCTTCATTGGGGATATGCCAAAGCTAGAGGTGTTGCAGCTGCGGGAAAACAACTTCACCGGTAGCATCCCGTTGCATTTGGGCCAAAGTGGGAAGTTGCAACTCCTGGACTTTTCGTCAAATGAATTAACAGGGGACCTTGCCTACTAACCTCTATTTCAAAAATTGCCTCCAAACTCTGCTGGCACTCGGTAACAAGCTCTTTGATAGTGCAAATCTCAGAGCCAGATTCGAATGGGGTACAATTTCCTCAACGGGTCGATCCCTAGAGGGTTGTTTTGGCCACCAAAGCTTGCACAAGTGGAGCTCCAGGGTGATGACTTGGTGGGCGGCTTTCCGGAGATGCCATCGATATCATCCAACCTTGGGTAAATTAGCTTGTCCAACAATCGCCTTTCAGACCCACTCTCACCCTTGATTGACAATTTCTTTTGCATGCAAAAGTTGCTCCTCAATGGTAATTCCTTCTTGGGCCCATCTTGTTGGAGGTCGGGTAGCTGTAGCAGCTGTCAAAACTAGACTTCAGCAACAAAAATCTTTTGGGGCTAATCACCCTGACCATCAGCAAGCGCTGCAAACTATTGACTTTAATCTACTTGAGCTAGAAGCCGGGGGTGGCGGGGTGCTGCGTGATTTAATGCGGGTCATTCTCAAGTTTGGTGAGATCTATGAGAGGATTGAGAGCTTGAAGCTACAATAGATGAGACCATGCAAATGGGATGGTTTTCAAATCCGTGCAAGCAAGATTCTCCACCCAAATGAAATTGTCTTGACTTCTCTGTCTACATGGCTGTGTAGCCGAGGAAATAACTTCACCATGCAGTTGGAAAAGGGATAGCAAGAGTAAGCCTTTAGCCATGTAACCAGGGTGCTTCCCCACCATGTAGTCAAGGATGCACAGCCAACCTGTGCAAGTGAGATGTCTCTCTCTAACCCTTCAGTCGAGGATGCATAGCCAACCCATGCAAGAGAGACTCCACTCTTTAAACCATGCAGTTGAGGCAGATATGACGTGGCAAGTAGATGGGGGTAGGCTATTATCGGCTAACATGCCGTGCAGTCAGTCTTGAGTTTATTAAAGCTACTACAACATGCTTGTGAAATCAACTCATCTACAAAACACATGAAACATGAAATGCCAACTAAGGAAAGTTGCTCATAGACCCATAAATCCAAAACACCTCAACAGTGTAGCATGCTTAGCAAAATAGGAGGTGAGGCTTAAGATGCTAACATGGCATGTAGTTGAAGTTAATTCGTGGCATGTGGTTAAAGGTATCCAAATTATTTTTGGTTGTATTTTTATGAAAGTTGAATTTAATAATATATATATATATACAACGAGGATCATGTACATGAAAGAGACTGAATTTTAAGCTAACTCCATAAAATTTGGTAAAGTTGATAGCTATATGAAAGGGTGTATTATCAAAATTCATTTTGTGCAAGCTAGCCATGCATCACTCAAATTAATTGCATGGTACCTATTTTAGATATGCACATAATTAATTTCTTTCCAAAAATGCCCCTAGGAGTGCAATTAGGGTCCAACTTCCAAAAAAATGCCCCTAAGAGTGCAGTCAGATCCTAAGAAATGTAGTCAGGCTCCAACTTCATAAAATGCCCCTAGGAGTGCAGTTAGACTTCTAAGAGTGTAGTCAGGCCCCAAGGAGTGTAGTTAGGCTCCAACATCTAGAAATGCCTTATCAGGCTCTTAGGGGTGCTATCAGGCTCTTAGGAGTGCAGTCAAGCTCCAAGAAGTGCAGTCAGGCTCCAAGGAGTGCGGTTAGGTTCCAACTTCTAGAAATGCCCCTTGGAGTGTAGTCAGGCTCCTACGAGTGCAGTTAGGCCCCAAGGAGCGAGTGCAATTAGGACCCAAGGAGTGTAGCTAGGCCCAAAGGAGTGCAGTGAGGCTATAACTTTCAAAAATGCCAACTTCTAGAAGTGTCCCTAGGAGTGTAGTCAGGCTCGTAGGAGTACAGTTAGGTCCCAAGGAGTGAAGTTTGGCTCCAACTTCAAAAAATACCCCTGGGAGTGCAGTCATGCTCGTAGCAATGTAGTTAGACCCCTAGGAGTGCAGTCAGCCTCTTAGGAGTGTAGCTAGGCTCTTGTTTTCTAAAATCCCCCTTGGAGTGCAGCCATGCTCCAACTTTCAGAAATACCCCTAGAAGTGTAATTGATCCCCAATTTCCCAAATTGTCCCTAAAAATGCAATCAAGCTCAAGCCTATAAATACACCATCTCTCCCTTCTTAGAGAGAGATAATTTCTTCTTGTGGAGTCTTCAAGAGGCAGGTGCCTCCCTTAACACCAATGGACTTTGGCCACTAGTAATTTCTTTGGTGCTTGAGGGCACTCTAGCCATGGTACGCATGTGGGTCCTAACCACACTGCGATAATGTTGGGTCCCACATGATTAATGGACAATTAATTAAACCTTGATTAAACCCTATAAATGACAGAGTAGCTCTAGAAATGCCCCCTAAATTAAGAAAATTATGATATTTTCTTAAATTAATTAAGAAATTTTATTAGCATTAATCATTGTCATTAGTGTTAATCATGATTAGGCTTAATTAATTTAAAGTGTAATTAGGCTTAATTCATGCAACCTGACTCTATGATCTCTCATAGGTTAACAGTAGAGATCACCTGCTTTCAGTTTTTCATGAGATATTGGAAAACACCCACTCACTAAATTATTCAAAAGCCTAGGATCGGGTCACTAAGTCATGACTCATCGAGTCACTGAGTTGTGACTCACTGAGTCAAACCTTAGCAAACACCACTCATCAACTAATTCAAAAGCCTAAGTCTAGGTTTAGGTCATCGACACATGTCTCACCAAGTCATACCTTAGCAAAACCACTTTAATCAGCTAAATCCAGTCATCCTGGTCCCACTCTTCCTAAGCTTCTCATGGGTAATTGAGCGAGCTGAGCTAAATCTAATCATCCTTGTCCTACTCTTCCTAAGCTTCTCATGGATAATTAAAAGAGCCGAGCTAAATCCAATCAACCTAGCTTACTATTCCGGAGCTTCTCATAGGTAAATGAGAGAGTCGAGCTAAATCCAGTTATCCTAGTCCCACTCTTTCTAAGCTTCTCATGGGTAATTGAGAGAGCCAAGCTAAATCTAGTCATCTTGGTCCTACGCTTTCTAAGCTTTTTATGGGTAATTGAGAGAGCTACGCTAAATCTTGCCATCCTGGTCCCACTTTTCCTAAGCTTCTCATGGGTGTTTGAGAGAGCCGAGCGAAATCTAGTCAACCTGACCCACTCTTTCTAAGCTTCTCATGGGTAAATGAGAGAGCTGAGCTAAGTCCAGTCATCCTGGTCTTACTCTTCCTAAGCTTCTCATAGGTAATTAGGAGAGCAGAGCTAAATCTAGTCATCCTGGTCCCACTCTTTCTAAGCTTCTAATAGGTAAATGAGAGAGTCTAAATCTGGTCATCCCGGTCCCACTCTTCCTAATCTTCTCATGGGAAATTGAGAGAGCTGAGCTAAATCTAATCATCCTGATCTCACTCTCCTAAGCTTTTGATGGGTAATTAAGAGAGTCGAGCTAAACCAAGTTTAACTGGCTCACTCTTCCTAAGCTTTTCATGAGTAATGTGAGAAAGTTGAACTAAACCTAGGTTACATATTTTTTGAATCTCTTTTAGGTCTAAACATAATAAAGATTACCTTGTCCTAAGTCCTTTCAGGATGTATAAATTGGGTCACAAACCACCAACTATCTCTATGATTCTTATAGTTTAAATAATATAAATCACCTGGTCTTGATTCCATCTGTGATAGACCAATTAGATTAAAATACTCATTCTTTAGGTTGACCTAGAGTTTTAGCAACCTAGTTTAGAGCTCTCCGCCCATTGCCTTGAGGCGATCTCTAAAATATCATGTCATCGCAATGTGCTTGATGATTCTAAAGACAACACACATAAACTTATTTTGAGAGAGAGTGTGTTTTATTTTTAGGTCTCTAAGATGCATTATACTTTTCCTTTTAATCAAGGGTTTTTTCCTATTGTGGAGATGTAACTAAGATAACTTGTTGTCTAGGATGTGAATATAAAATTTTCTAATCTACACAACAAGTGTAATTAATTGAGGACATCAATAACAAAATGAAAATTATTTGATTCATTCCAATCTGACAAATTTTTATGCTATTCCATTTTTGTTTTTATGTTCCTCTTTTTGTACTTGTTAAAAGACTATAACTTAAGTGCTTCTTGGGAGGCAACCTAAGCTTCTGAACCCATTTTAGTTTCAAATTGCATTAATATAGTTGTTAATTACATATTTGGTAGATTTGATTTTTATAGACTAAGTTTTAGTTAAGTATTTAAAAATTTAATTCATGTCTTAATAGTTAGTGTCATTCACAATAACATGCTTGAATCTCTGATTTTTAGGGTGGACATGAGGCACATTGGCATTCCAGTAATCAATCAATAGCAATATGCAATCAGAGAATTGATGCCATGGCACCACTTTTCCATGCCACAGCACGACTTTTCCATGCTGCAGAACATATGAATAGTATATGAAACCGACTACCATCCAAGGAGTTCATTCCGTAGCAACACATTTTCATTCCACGACATGGAAGCTTGCTAAGTGAAATTCAAGTGACAGAGAATTTCCATGTCGCGACTGTTATGAATAATGTATGCAACTAGCTAACATCTAGGGAGTTCATGCCATGGCACAACTTTTCCATGCCACGACACATGGCCTTCCTCCCTCACGTGCAAACATAATGTTTAAGTCCAACCCCTGCCCATTTCAAAAAAAACAAAAACAAAAGCTTTTCAAAAAAATGTTTTGTCCCATCCCCTTTTCAAGCACTAGTCCCTTCGTCCCTTCAAGCACAAGGATGCACGAAAAACTCCCCATCCAACCCATCTATCCACTCCATTTCTCTATGCCAAGGCCACAACCAAACATTATTCCTCTCCCCTCATCCAATCTACTCTCCAAACATTCAAGTATAATCTGCACTTATTTCATTTTGCTCCATCTTCTTCAAATGGCTTCAAGGTTGGGAATGAAGAAGATTGTGAAATCTAGTGCATTCTCACTTTTTTCAGCTATTTATTATCTTCATCATCTTTTGTGGCTAGTTAAGGTGGAAATCATCCATCTTTAGAGGCCTTTTGGTGTGGATTAGAGGTGTTGAAGGTGCACGTCAACTATTTTTTTAAAAACCTGAATAAAGGACATGTACACATGGGGCTTTTGATGAGTTTGCACAAATATTATGGTGATGTGAATGTGCATTCTTCATTTGTATATGCATTTTTGTATGGGAGTTTCACAGAGTTGAAGAAAAATTGTGAAGATTGGAAGATATATCTTGTGCACTTGAATTGGTTATGAAAATGCCTAAGGGGGCAACAATTGCATTGTCAAGCTATATTCATCAAGGTAACTTGTGTTTGGGGTAGTTTTGCTTGATCAAAGTGACTTGATCCAACACACAATGAGTAGAACAAAGAAAATAGTGGGTGCATTTCTTGATGACCTTAAGGACCATTTTCATCATGCCTTCAAAAGGAAAGAAAGTTATGTCCATAGGTCCTTCAAAGAAGAGGAAGAATACCAAAACAGGACCTCCCATCAAACCTACATTTGTAAGTGAAGAAGTTTAAGAAAGATACAAAACTTCACTGGTATGAAGGAAGTGTATACAAGAGAGGAGTTTTCATTACCCTATATGAAGTATTCTTGCTACAATTGGAGAGCGACATTAGGAAGAATTTACTAAACAATTATTAGTAGCCCTTGTCCCGATATAAGGGAGTTCTATACAAATGTAAAGGAACATCAAGATTTTAGAGCACTAGTAAGAGGCAAGTGAGTTCCATTTGATAGAACCATAATTAATCGCAGATATCAATTGCTTGACTTTGCAGATGATGATTTCTCAAGAATGCAAGAACAAGGAGCTGATTTTGAAGAGATAATTTGGACCATTGCAAAGAAAGGCATAGTATGGACAAGATCAAGAATAGGAGTGTGCAACATCCCTAGCAAAGGCTTGTCTATTCAAGGAAACGTTTGGCATTACTTTATATTCGCAAAGCTAATGCTAACATATCATGTTTCGAGGGTTTCCAAATAAAGGGCCATGTTGAACTATGATAGACAAAAAGGGATGTCTATTGATGTAGGGAAGCTCATTGAAGCCTCAATCCTAAATACAACACAACTATCAACATCAAAAGGAGGCTTTGGTCATTTGTCATTGATCTATGATCTCTGTCTATGAGCAGGGTTGCCATCCAGTCCATTCGAAGAGATTCAACACCCCAAGCCTACAATTTCACTAGAAATGATCAGTAAGATTCTCAAAAATAGAGGCCCTGATGAAGAAGCCCTCCCTATAGGCATGATGCATCAGGCCCTAGCACAAGTGCTACATTAGCGAGCTCATCTCGTTAGGGTGACAAACCACAATCTAATGATGCCACCGAAAGTTCCAGCCTACGAAATGAAGTTCGACAATAAAAGGGCAACTTGCTCACTATTTGGCCAGATAGGAGTGGGTTTTTGACTACTTGATGCAGTGCCACATTACCTTAGCTATTGTAATTACTACTTCAGTCCAGCTTCCCCCACCTCCAATGTTTCCACATGCGACTACCTCTGAAACTGAATATGAAGAAGAAGCTAAACTCGAAGAGGAAGATAAACTTGAGGATGAAATTGTTGATGAAGAGGAAGGTACTAAAGATGCGGATAATGAAGAAACAAATGATGCTGAAGAGTTTGATGAGGCTGATGGAGCTCTTCAAGGAAGTCCAGGCAACTTACATGTTCATTCTACATTAAGGAAAATGTTGTTCTAAGTTTAGGGGTGGTTGTTTAAGTTGTTTTTCTTTTGTTACCTGTTATGTTGTTTATAATTTAGTCCTTATTGTTTTATTATGACCTTTATATCCTTTAAAGGTAGTTTGTTTTAAAAATTAGTTTTTTGGATTTGGTTTGTTTTATTTTTTTCTCATATAAAAAAAATTGAGTTTAGTTGTGTGAGATCAATGATAAGAGTATGATGCATTGAATATAACTTAAAGAAAATGAAAGAACTCATATTCAGTTTGTATACTTAACCTAAGCATTTTTTGAGTTGCACTTGAGACTCCTCATTCACTTAGACACTTAGCCATATTGTGTTTGGTTACTTGTGTACTAAGATATAGCTAAGGCAATTGTACAAATATGACTTATTTGAGATCTAAAAGATTGTTTTCATCATCATTCTAGCCAAAACTTTAATAATTAATCATTGAGAGAATGATTTAGGCATTCATTATTTAGTTTGAACCTTTCTAGCTAACCCAATACATCATTTTCAATAGTATACCCATTGAGCTTTAATAAAAGAATGACATTCGACTTTTTTTTATTTAGCCTTATCACCCAAACTAGTTGAGCTTGAAAAACCATATTTGACTGATTTAGAGGCATAATTGATGAACATAGTTATTAGAAGAGTATGACAGAGAGAAAAAGAAAACAAGTTTAGGGGAGTAAAAAGAATGATGCCAAAATAAGAAAAAAAGGTGTCAAGTACAAAGAATAGATAAGGATTTATCTTTCACTTAGGGGGATCACATCCTAATGAATTCAAAGAGAATAAGTTTGGGGTTGTGGTCGTAATAAAGCTCACATATGGATGTATACAAATAGAGAATGCAATTATTGAAGATAAAATTTTACATCTCTATGTCTCTACTTTGTGAATCCCTTATCCATTTCCTTGTTAGCTAAACCTAAGGCCCCACTACATGCCTATTAAGACCTATTGATTCTTGGTGATAAGTTGTTAAAATTAGTGGAAGAATGTTGAGATATGAGCATCTGGAGTGACATGACAAGTTCCTCTAATTGCTATACTATGTCTAAGTCATAAGTAAATAAATGACATTGGCTACATCTTGTGCACTCACATAGGGAATGAAGAGTAAACTACAAAAATGCTTGGTTTGATATTCTAGATATGTAATATAGTTTGAAATTTTCTCTAAGGTTACATACATGTGATTTCATTTTGAGATGTTTATAAACTAAACCCAACTTTTAATTTCTTTCTCTATTTTTCTATAAAAGAATATCTTGTATGGAATCATAAGCTTTGTTTTGTTTTACTTGAAGACTAGCAAAAAGTTAAGTTTGGGAGTGTTTGATAAGTTAATTTTATTCACCTATACTACATCTTTTTGAACTCATTTTTGGTTCATTTTTGAGTTGTGTTTAGTTGATTTAAAGTATTTTTGTCAGTACTTACTTGTAGGGACATGGATGTAAGAGAAGTGATAGAAATATAGAGAAATAACAACAAGAGAAGAAGACATGAAATGAAGAGAAGGAGAAATAGAGAATGATGGATAGAAATCCCATGCCATGACACAGAATTTGTATGCCTCGACACCAAACATAATGCACAGAGATCTTCCAAGATAGACAATTCATGCCATGGTACGATGTGAAAAATGGCAAGATAGATGGTTCCATGACATGGCACAACATTTCCATGCCACAACATGGAACCTGATATGTTCAAATTTTCAACAATATAGGGAGTCCATGCCTTGACACCATGCTAGAGATAACTTTTGGATTTTCTGGATCTTACTTGACTTGTGCAATGAAGCTAAACCCTAATGAAGATGATATAAAATGAAGTTTTGAAACATCTTTGGGGGCACTTTGGCAAGGTTTGGAGGCAGAAAAACAAGAATGGGAAGCAAATATAGAAGATTGAAGGTGGAATCCTCTTGCAAAGGTAGAGGGAGCTGACAAGGGAGCAAAGTGCATAAAACACTACATGAAAAAGCTTATCTCTTGATCTTTCTTTGTTCTTTTTTAGTCATTTACCTTTGTTAATCATGTTTAAGATAATGTGAATGATTTTTCTTGATTATACCATGAGCTAAACACATTAATCTAGGGGAACGATGTAGTCGGATAATGATTATTTGGTTTCATTATGTTTAATATATTTCTTTCTTTATTCATTCTCTATGTTGAGTGTTTAATCCAATGTTAATGCTTGTGAAAGAATGCTAACCCTTTCAACATGATATATGGTTCAATTTGAGGCTAATAAGCGATAATCAAATTAGACATGATTAACCACCATAAGATGATCATGATGATAGAGATATCCATGAAACTTATGCAACATTATAGCTTTCTTGATCTTAATGCATCTTGATTGGTATGTGAATTTCATAGAGATGTAGGAAATTAGCTAATTGAGATAGGCTATTATGACTTGAGAAAGTATAGTAATAAATCAAGAGAAACTTGTTGTCAACATAGGAGCAAATACTGATTGCTTAAAATTGATGAAACTAAATATGATTAATCCAGTGAAATCGGAAACCCCTAGATGTTTTAATCAATGTCTCTTTATATTTTTTCATAATCCATATCTTTGTCAAAGTCCATTAATCTAGAACTTTTCTATTTACATTTACATATCAAAATTTAATCCTTCAAACAGAATTTAGAATTAGAGTAGTTGGTATTTGGCATACATACATACTTGTTGGAACGATATCTTACTCACTTTTTATTACTTGTTCGTGACATGTGCACTTACATTAAGGAAAATTCACAACACACCATATGCTAAACCATGAGCTCCCTTGAATGAATTTATAGATTGTTATGTACACACCTTATTCTACACCAATCTATTTGGTTCATTAAAGTTCTTTGGTCTTAATGGGTTTTCACCTCAATTGTGCTACACACCATAGGTAATTGGAATGAGTAAAAATACTTGATTTAAACCCATACACCTAATGGTAATAATCATATATTAATGAAAATGAACCCAAGATAATGAATTGACACCAACATCCTAACAATATAGGATATCGTTGAGTGGTGAAATTTGATCTCTAGACTCTTATAACCTGAGAATTTCTTCTACATTACTTTTCATGCTGTTCTCCATTACTTCACCTTACATTTTGATCTATTTAGTCTACATTACATCTTTTTAGGATTATGTTAGTTTTAGTAATTAGATCTAATTGAATCACTTTGAATAGTTGTTTGTGGGCTTGATGATCAAATTATAATTTCTTGCAAGTGTATGAGTGTATAGTAGTATAGTATGCAAAGCAAGGGTTGATCCTACAAAGAACTATAAAAATGATTCAATTATGTTTAGTTACTAAAACTAAGTTATTCTAAATCAATAAAATAAATTATAGACTAAGTAATTAAAAGTATGATGTAAGATAACAAAAAATAATGATAGTGAGAAATGTAAAAGAGATTTTAGGTTGTAATAGTCTAGGGATCTTACTTCACCACCCAATGATATTCATTGTTGTTGAGATGTTGGTATCAATTCAACACCTTGGGTTCATTCTCTCTACTATATAATTATTACCATTAGGCATCTGGGTTTAAGTCAAGTATTTTCTCCCATTCCAATTACCTATGGTGTGTAGTGTAATTGAGATTGAAAACTCATGAAAATCATAAGAACTTTAATGAACCAAGCAGAATAGTTTAGCATATGGCGTCTACCTTAACTATCTACTCATTCATTCGAAAGAGCACTAATAAGCTCATAATATATCATATTCTTATATCTAAATTCACATTTTAAGATCTTACTTTAATTTGTTCTTAGTGGTTTATATTCACATTTAAGTATGCACTTAACAGAGTTTGTTTTGTTGTAGACATAAAATTTTGTAATGAAACTGAAGATCACAAAAGATGTCACTTTAAAGTAATTTTCAAGATTGATGGAGATAATATTAGAAAATGTGTTCAACATGAAAGTTTTAGAATTTGTTCGTAGATTTCCAATGTATTAAAAATCAAATGATTCTAAGTTTGTACAAGAAAGTTATGATCAAAATAGTGCTACTCTCTCTAGAAAACTCCAAAATATCAATTTTGGAGGCATAAAAGGTGTTACTTGAGGGCCCATGAATCACGATCCAAGAAGAATTAGGAAAAGTAATTAACATGAAAGTTGTAGCATTTAAAATTATCTATCCAATGCAAAAAGAATCTACAATTCTAAGTTCAAACGAGAAAGTTATGATAATTTTATTAAAACTACTCTAGAACATCCAAAATTTAGTAACTCCAAAGAAGAATTATGCCCCCGAAGTTGACTCTAAAGTTAACTTTTGTGACTCTAAAGCAGAATTGTGCCTCAAAAGTTGAATCTTAGATTAACTTTTGTAACTTTAAAGTAGACTTGTGCCTTCAAAATATACTTCAGTGCCTTAGAAGTTTACTTGCATGACTCTAAGGCAGACTTATGCATCCAAAGTTAATATTTCAGAGGAACTGAAGGGGTTTAAAAGGTACAAATTAACTTTAGTGCCTCTGAAGTAGGAATTCAAGATTTACAACTCGATCTTTAGTTCCTCAAAAGCAGTTTAATAAGAGAAAAAGTTTGCAATCAAAGCCTAGAATTGGAAGTGCACAAATTGAGTTATTTTCCAAGCGTCAGATATTGTAAATTTACGAGCAAGAGACATGCAGATTGCAAAGTTATTATTGGAAGCTGATTTTTAGGCTTAAGATTATGTTATAATTTTTAAAACTCAGGATATGCAACAACTTAGTTATTTTGAGAACTTCTATTTTTATGCATTGCAATATTTTGGAAGCTGTATTTTTGTAAGAAAATACTGAGTTATTCTTGGAAGAGGATCTCTATGCATAGAGTCATTGCAATTCATGGAAAAGTTTTACTAAAACCCTGTTGCTTGGGTTATTTAAGGACACATCTAGGAACACAGTTTAGGGAGAGAGGGATTGGACGAGAGAAGTTTTTCAAGGGAGCAAGAGAAGGATTTTGAGTTCTACAATCATGCATACTTTAGAGAGTTTTATTTCTATTTTCATTATGAACTAAATTCCTTTTTTTGGGACAATGATGTAGCCCTCCTTCATATTTTTTGTTTATAGAGATTCTTGGGTTATTAATTCAATATCATCTTGTTTCATTCATTATATATAATGCAATCATCTGATTTATTTAATTGTCTGACCACCAATTATGAGAATTAACTTGATTATCTCTGAGTATGTGGTTAAGGTAGATATCATATACTAAACCATATACTATGCTCTTTTGAATGAATGAGTAGATGGTTAAGGTAGACACCATATGCTAAATTATTCTACTTAGTTGATTAAAGTTCTTTTGATCTTCATGAGTTTTCAATCTCAATTACACTACATGCCATAGGTAATTGGAATGGGAGAAAATACTTGATTTAAAGTCAAATGGCTAACAACAATAATCATACAGTGGACAGAACAAACCCAAGATGCTGAATTGATACCAACATCTCAATAATACTGAATATCATTGAGTAGTGAAATCAAATCCCCAAACTCTTATAACCCGAATACTATTTTACATTGCTCAAGCCATTATTTTCTGTTTATCTTAAATTGCACTTTTATTTACTTAGTTTATAATTTATCTTTTGATTTAGCTCAACTTAATTTTAGTAAGTAGACATAATTGAATCAATTTGACAGTTCTCTAGGGGATCAACCCTTGCTAAGCACACTAGACTGCTATACACTCGTGCACTTGTGAGGAATTATAATTTGACCATCAAGCACAATACATGGTTTAGCACATGACCTCTACCTTAATCACGTACTCAAAGATAATCAAGCTAATCCATATAATTTGTGTTCAAACAATTAGATTAATTAGATTATTGCTTTATACACAATGAATGAAACAAGATAATATTGAATTAATAAACAATAATGAATATCAAGGAGGGCTACATCATTGCCCCAAAAAAAGAAATTTAGTTCATAATGAAAACAGAAATAAAACTCTCTGAAATATGCATAATTGCAAAACTCAAAATCCTTCTCTTACTCCCTTGCTTCTCTCGCTATATTGAACTATGTTCTCTTGAAAAAAAATAATCTTAAACTCTATTCTGGACATCTTTAAATCACCCAAGTAGTAGGTTTTTAGTATAATTCCTCCACAAATTACAATTCCTTTACATACAAAGATCATCTTCTAAGAATAACTCTGTCTTTCACACAAAAAGATAGCTTCCATGCATAAAAATAAGAGTTCCAAAATAGACAAAATTATTCCACAATTGATTTCCAAAGATGCCTTTCAAATATGGCAATAGCTTACACATTCCAAACTTCAGAAAATTTCAACAACTTGTGCGGAGGAATTTGCTTTGAAAGATAACTCAAATAATTGCAAATGCTAATCATTATAGTACCCAATTGTGAAAAATACATTGTTGATTACTGAAATCAAATTTTGGGTAGCAACAGCACATTCAACATATCTGAAAATTTCATGTTGATTTTTCGAATCTACTTTGTCTATGGGTAGTTTATAGACAAAGTTCTATCTTCTGCAATTTGTCTTAGACAAATCTACTTACTACAGACAAAGTTCTTCTCCACCAAATGAATTTCTACTTACTATAGACAAATTTCTTCTCTAGTAGACAAATCTTTACTTACTAATGAAAAAGTTCTTCCCTAGCAGACAAATCTCTACTTACTATAGACAAAGTTCTTCTAGAGATAGTTTTAGTATTTTGATTATAACTTTCTTGTTAAAACTCAGAATTGCATGATTCTTTTTTGGATAGTATATTAGAATGTTGGGATTGGAATCCCTTTGTATATTTGTATAATTGTATAAATTTCAAATGACATATATTTGTGATGTAATGGCATGTCATAATAGTGATAAATGTATATGATATTGAGATGGATTATGTTTATTGCCATCATGGGGCGATGTAGGCTCTGGGTTGTGGGTAAGTTGCACTAGTTGAGTCATTTATTGTTTATTTATAATTATCAAAATTTAAGATTTTATTAATGATTGGAAAATTATGTAGGTTTAAATACATAAAATTTAGGGTAGAATCTATCAAATTTTTAGCAGAATATGTCCCTTAAAAATAGGAAAATTATTGAGAAGAAAGGGAATGGTAGCATCTTGCATAAGCCACAATAGAGAATAATCTATGAGATGGCCAAAACGCATAGGGTGGGATTGCAGGGCATTATAGATGGTATCAAAGCCTTGGACTTATCTACATGATAAGTCCCAAACTCTAAGTGATAAGCCTAGGATTGTGATGGCAAGCTGAGATAGGAAATTACATGCCTAATATGAGTTATAGGTAATTAGAAGGCATGAGGAAGGAAATGTAGGACATGTAAATGATCATCGTGAAGTGAAACGATTATGTATAGCTGGGGTAAATGGTATTTGTGATTCATGGATGATGAATTATGAAATGATTATAGAAGTACTATGATAGCATAAGCCAAAGTTACATAGGGAAGTGTGGTGGTGTCTATATGTGCACCATAATTGAATGTAGAAATGTTAGGTTTACAATGTATTTGAAATTAGAATAATGAAACTATAAAGTTTCATAAATAAGTATTAGCAATTGAATTCAGTTTGGTTTGTTTAATTGATTTTTGATGGAATCATTGGATTCCTTTGGTCAAAGTGGTGGTGTAAACTTTGTTGACTATTGGATTACTTTGATTGCACATAGCATGCTTCTTGATAGATTTTGATTGTGATGGATGGTATGCTTATACATGATTAAATAAATTTGTTTATGAACATGTTGATTTGAATGAATTGGCATGTGTACCATGATTGTGTTGATTGATATCTGATTTCACTCTAGTTGAATTGAGCTGCTTCATTGTTAATGTAATCGAGATTTTCCATATGATTGATATTGAATGTTGCTATGAGTCTAGGTTACTTGGGTTAATGATTTAATGTGGCCTAAATTTGAGTTTAGTCATTTGATCAAAATTTAAGTTAAAAGTGATTGAAAAATTGGGGCATGCTTGGATTGTGAATGAGAATTCGATGCATGCTATGATTCGGGATATATTATAATCTAAGGTTTAAAAGCATGTTTGGATTTGGATACCAGTATCATTTGGGCAAATTTGGATTTAGATGCCTGTCAAAATATCATTTATATGTATTTGGGTTGGGGACTGGACATATGGCTGTTTGATTAAGGCTTGAATGCATGGCTGAGGTACATGCTTTGATTTGGATACCTTTTAGAATGTAATTGATATGTATTTGAGGTTTGATGCCTGCCGGGATGACTACTTTGGGTATTTGGGATCCCGCCCATGATGAGGTTTTGTTTGATAATGTCGCCAGTGATGGCAAAGAAAACTGATCAGCCTGTTGTGTGGGACTCCTTTGCTTATTTCATTGGTGTGGATGGAGAACTAGCAATCTCTAGGTTGTAGTGATGACTAGATACCATAGATGACATTAGTAATGTTGCCATAGATCTTGTAACATCCATAGCCATGATTGTAAGGATGGACTAGAGCACACTAAAGTTGTAAGAAAGTTGAGTCTATTTGGTTGTGGTGTCCAATTGGTTTGTGGCTGAGTCCACTTTGTTTATGGCTACATCCACTTGGTTCATGGTTTGAGACCACTTTGTTTGTGGCTGAGTTCATTTTGTTTGTGGCTGAGTCCACTTGGCTTATGGCTATGTCCACTTGGTTTGTATCCTCCCAATCATGGTACTGATTGGTAGCAGGCGAATGGTAGTACGGATATTAATATGTTGAGAAAGAAATGATATTGGACATGGATAGTATTTTAGTAAACTCTTTGTTAGAAATACTTGTTACTGTTTGTGTTGACTTTTGATTCCCATAGGATGGTTATACCTAAGAGGGGAGGGGTGAAATGGGTTTATAAAAATTTCTTCCTTGTCCCCTATTGTAACACCTGTGGCATTTGAAATCTAAATGTATGAAAATGGGTTGAGTTTACTCTATGAATTCGATAAATTTTATTATTTTGAGCTATATAAAATCAATGAGAAGAAAAGAACTTAAGTATTGAAATTAAGCAAAAGCATGTTTATGATCTGTATGAATGGCCAAAAATGGGCATTATATGTATTATAATGTGTGTGGAACATTGGATTGAGCATTGAATGTAATTTAAAATGACAATGGCCCATGGCGTTATTTATGGCAGAAAATGATTAGTAAAAATAATTAAATAGGTGATTTTTGATAATTAACCTCAAATGAGGTAGTGAATGGTATGAACATAATTCATTTCATGTATATGATTTGTGGTAAGTGATTTTTATGATGATGGAAGTGTTTCATGTGTAATGGGATCATTGATAAATTGTATAAGTACAAATTGTGAATTTGAATAATTCCTTGTAATGAATGGATTATTACTTGAGTTTGGGGGTGACATTTAATTACTTGAATGAGAATTTTAGGATTATTATGTATGAGATTAATGAAAAATTAAATGATTAAAAGTTTAGTGATAATAGATGAGAGAAAAGTGAATATATTGGAAGAAAACTAAAGGAGCACAAGTGTGTATTATAAAAATGCTAAATTTGAAAAAGGGGTCATTATGATTGAAGTTTTACATATATAATGGAATAATTTAAAATAGTGTTTAATATAAAAGTTGTAGATCATGAAATTATCTGTCCAATGGAAGAAAAATCACTTGATTCTGATATCATATGAGGAAGTTATGACCAATACACCAAAATTATTCCAGTTGACAGAAAAATAACGAGATGAATGAGATGGGTTAACTTTATTTAAATTTTTACATGTTTGTGGGTTGATTTGGAAAAATTTGTTAAAATTAAAGTTATAACCCTTGAAGTTAGATTGTCAATTCCTTAAAAATAAGTTAATTTGGACATCATACGTAAAAGTTATGCTCAAATTACTAATGCTATATCGAGATAAAATTTCCTTGTCGTAGCAACGCTTCAGAAAATCCATTGTTTTGGCAAACAGCAAGTCCTTGCCATAGAAGGCATTAGAAAATACATTGTTTTGGCATACAGCAAGTCCTCACCATGGCAAGCCATTTCCCTACCACGGCAAGGTAATTTCCTACCACGGCAAGACTTTAAAAGTGCATTTTTGGCCTATCCAGCAAGTCCTTGCCGCTACAAGACTTTTTCTTGTGGTGGCAAGGGTCGGCTGGTATGCCTGAGTACCAAAACAATGTAATGTTTTAAGCCCGAAATCCATTCCATTTTCATGTTAGTCCATCCCATTTTCTCCCTTAATGCCATTCTTCCTTCCCTAACTCCGTTATGCCCCATTTATCACCAATTTTGCTAGAAAATATGGGGATTAAGGTGGTTAATCAAGCTAGCATGCCTCTTGGCTTGGGTTTTTGGAATTTGGATGGTAGAAAATGGAAGAAGATTTGAATTTTGGTGATTGGAGGAAGCTGCTTGGAAATTTGGGCTTTCAAGCATGTTTATGGGATGATGTCATGCATGAATAGAATGGTAAGTTACTTTTCTTCAATTGAATTTGGATTTTTGTGGAAGCTAGGGTTTTTGTAAATAACAAATTTTTGGAGAAAATGATAAATTTATATTGTGGAATCTTTGGAGAAACATTTAATACATGGCTAATAAGGTATTGAGAGTGAATTAGGTTTTGAAATCATAAATTTTGGCTTGTTAGGGTTTCATGTTCTTCATGAACAGTGATTTTGCGGGGAATTTGATATGGCTTTTTGTATAAACCATGGAAGGACTATGTAATTTATAAGTTATGATGCTTTGGAGATTTATATAGGGTGATTTGGACTTGTAAAAATGAATAACGGGCTATGACCTAGTTTAGGTTAATTGGGAAAATTGTGTATGGGCTATGTAAGCCATAAATTAGTTGGATTAAAGACTTTATTGGATTGTTTTAAAGATGTTTAACTATGAATTGTGTTGAATACGTATTGATCATGTCATATACAAAATGAATATGGTTGCGGCATGTTAATGAACTAACCATAGTATTTAGAAATTGTACTTTATTGATTTAATTTGAATTTGGCAAAGTTGCCTTTGTAAATAATGACTTATTTGTATATATAAGACAACTTGAATATGGTTGGGAAGCTATGAAGCTTGTGGCATTATGAAGATGATTTGTCAGTAATGTAAGTAGACTACATTTGTATGTTTATTTGATTGAATGGAGATAATTGTTTTCTCCTGAGTTGATGTTATGATATGTGAATGTATGAATGGAATGAAGGGATAATAATTATTCCCTATTTTGTATAGGAAATTTTAAGAATGAAGGGGGATAACTATGTATTCATTTTGTTAAAGAAATGGGAGGCCTTATGGTTTCCTATTTTCATGTTTGGTTTTATGCATTGAACTTTTATGTATGGAATATGATAAGGGATACGTGATGGATCCCTATTATTGATTATTGTTTGTTATACAGTGTACTTACTCAATCTGTTTAGACAAACCCCTATTTATTTTTTAGTTGCTAAGTCATGCATGGAAGGTTACGATGATAGAATACATAGAAGAGAAATTTATTTGAGAAGTAAATATACCTTGTGATAGAATGTTGTATTATTTTAGTGGGATTGGAATTCCTTTGTGTATGGTATTCAAATGTTGAATCCTTGTATTCAAATGATCTCACATCATTATAATGAGATGGAATTGTAAATTTTATTTGTAATTGTGGAATTATGATTGTATATGTTATTCAAAAGATCCCAATGATGTAAAAGTGAAATATTGGCATATCCTAGTAAAGTATTTATGATTATGTTAAATCAATTAAATTCCCCTTAGGTGTATTGCCATCATGATTTACTTTGACCTTGGGCAACTATGGAAAACTAGATGTATGGATGTGTATCTTGGAAGCTGCATCATTGGTTTTTATTTTTGATTATGTTATTGCTTTAATTTATTTCATAAATTGTTGTACAAGTGGAAAACTCATTTATTAAGGTTAGGCTCTACCAAATTATTGGCAGAATACCCCACCCTAAAAGTAGACAAATCTTTGTTGATTTTAGTACAAAATGATAGGTCATGCCTTAAAAGGCAAGGCATGACAGAATGATATCAGAGCCTAGGACTTAACTGTGTGATAATCTTGCCTCATCTGTGTGATATGATGGCTCTAAGGTATTAAAAGGAAATAGGAATTGACATGCCCGAGTATAAGTTGATTATTAATTGAGACCATGGGAGAATTTTAGATTTTAGGTAAATTGAAGGCTTGAGTATGGAATAGAAAGGAATGAAAATGATAATTGTGAATTGATATGCATATGAATGGATGATATATTTATTAAATGGTATTTGTGATTCGGTATAATATTGCATAGTGAATGCCAATATAAGAAGCTTATGGAAGTACTATGATAGTATAAGTGTGATTGAAATAAGGCATGTATATTAATGATAAATGTATATTGTGATCAGAATGGCATAGGGAAATATGGTGGTGCTTATATGCACCTTGTTTGAATGATAATATATTTGTTTTATAGTTTAGATGAAATGACAATGATGAGATTGCAAAGTTTTGTGAATAAGCATTAGAAATTGAATTTAGTTTAATTTGTTTAATTGAATTGTGATGGAATTAGGAGATTCTTTTGGTTAACATAATTGTGTGAACTTAATTGATTAAGTGATTATTTTGATTTGATATGGCCTACTATGATACTATAATTGTTTTGTTATGCTAATGTATTTGTTTTCTTAAAATATTTGTTCTTTTGTTCCTTGATGAATTTGGTTGTGATGGATGGTATATTTACCTATATGATTGAATAACTTTGTTTGTGAATATATTGATTTGAATGGATGGATATGTATGCCATGATTGCATTATTTGACATTGAATTACATTATGTCTAAATTAAGTTGTATTGATTGATAATATGATTGATGAAATTCTGTACTTGTCCCCTTTGAATGATTGATAGAGAATTAATGCTATAAGTTTGAATTTTGAATTGATGTAATTGATAAGGTAATTGCTAGATGGAAAGAGACTGTTAATGTAGCCTTGAATAAGATACTGATAGTGTGATGGAAATCCATGTATGAAATTGAATTGGGTTTTGATTAAAACTTATAAGGCACATTTGGATTAGGATTGAACATTTGATGAATGCAAAGTTTAGATTCGAGTATTAGTATCATTTGTATAAATTGGGATTGCAATATCATTAGAATATTTGGATTGAATATTACCAATGTTATTAGAATATCAATTGTATATAATTGGGTTTGATTGTGGTTTGAGAATGGGAGGTTTGATATGCCTGGATTTGGTTATGTCCAAGGCTTGACTATTGATTGAGAATTAGATTAGATATTTAACCTTATAATAAATATTTGAAAATTTGGTTATTTGATTGAGGCTTCGATTTGAATGGCTCTTGGAATATGGTTGAAATGTATTTGAGGTTTGGATGCCTGCCAAAACATGATTTATATATAATTGAGGTTTAAGTTTGTCGAGATAACTCCATTGGTTTTGTTCTTTGATTCCTTGGACTAACACAATTTAACAGGGGGCTAGCCAAACCGTCCCATTTGTAAATGACTCAACAGCCTCGGGGTGACAGCTGCTAGGGTGGTAGTATGGTGGCGCATGCATTAGAATTTCGGCATTAGAGGCCTTTTGGCATTTATGATATTTGTGATATTGATGTGGCATATGCGTTACATTTTTGGCATTAGTGTCCTTTTTGTGTTTGTGATATTTGTAGCATTTTTGGTATTGATGGCATTAGTGGTGCCTTCATCATAATTGTTGGCATCTCTAGCATGTTTAATATTTATAGTGACATTTATATGATTCACACGCACCTTGAAGAGGATTGGAGCCCTACGGGCATTGGCACCTACTCGAGGATGAGAATCTTGCATATTGATGTTGTTTTATTTAAAGTTGAATCTACTTGATTTATGGTTTCATCCACTTAGATGTAGTTGAATCCACTTGGTTAGAGACTGTATTCACTCTGTGTGACAGGCAAAATATGACAATTGATTGAGTATAGTAGTTTGAAAACATTTGAATAAAGTAAATTTGATTACCATATGAACAAAATGCTGGAATTATGTTTTCTTGTTTTAGAATTATTGATTAGTTAGATGTCTTGTCTTGCAAATGATATCATGTGATGAAGCAATATCACCTAATTGTAGTAATTGATAGATTAGTGAATTAGTGGATAAGGAAGTTATACTTTTCATGTGAATGAATTCGAAATTGTATTTCAATAGAGTATTGGAATGAATGGACATGGTCACTGCTATAGTGATATTGAGATTTATATAACATCACGAGAGTGACATAGGGAAGCATGGTAGCAAAAGGATAGTAATTGATTTGGTTTTCTTGAGGTATAATTCAGTATTATGTTAAAATTTGGTGTAGTGATATTGTTGGTGTTAACCTGATTGTATTAGCACTTGAGTCCATTGGATAGTGCATTAGGTATACGTGCTATTATGATTAAGTAATATGATTAGGAAGTCGAAACATACACTAAGTATTCTATGGATATGGATCCGCAAGTTCTAATTAGATTGTAAACTTGAAATAGTAATGATAATTATTTGATATTGAAAGTTTTGGGATGAAACTTTTATAAGGAGGGGATTTATAATACTTATGCTGTTTAAAATCTACCCATATGAAAATGGGTCGAGTTTACTGTATGTATTCGATAAGTTTTACTATTTTGAGCTAAATAAAGTCAATGAGAAGAAAAAAACTTAAGTATCGAAATTGAGCAAAAGAATGTTTATGATCTATATGAATGGCAAAAAAGGGGAAATATATATATATATATATTGTAATGTGTGTGGAACATTGGATTGAGTATTGAATGCAATTTGAAATGAAAATAGCCTATAGAGTTATTTATGGCAGAAAATGATCTGTAAAAATAACTGAATAGGTGATTTTTTATAATTGACCTCAAATGAGGCAGTGAATGGTATGAACATAATTCATTTCATATATGTGATGTGTGGAAAGTGATTTTTATGGTGATGGATGTGTTTTATGTGACATGGGATCATTGATGAATTGTATAAGCACAAATTGTGAATTTGAACAGTTCCTCGTAATGAATGGATTATTGCTTGAGTTTGAGGGTGAGATTTAATTACTTCAATGAGCATTTTGGGATGATTATCCATGATAGTAATGAAAAATATAATGATTAAAAGTTTAGCGATGATAGACGAGAGAAAAGTGAAAAATTTGGAAGAAAACAAAAGGACCACAAGTGTATATTATGAAAATGCTGAATTTGAAAAATGGGTCATTATGATTGACTTTTGACATGGATAATGGACTAATTTGAAATAGAGTTCAACGTAGAATCGTAGATCATGAAATTATCTATCTAATGGAGAAAAATCACTTGATTCTGATATCCTATGAGGAATTTATGACTAATACACCGAAACTGCTCTAGATGATTGAAAAATAATAAGATGAATGAGATGGGTTAACTCTATTTAAATTTTTGACATATTTGGTGGCTGGGTTAGAAAATGTTGTTAACATTACAATTGTAGTCCTTGAAGTTAGATTTCCAATGCCTTAAAAATTAGGTAATTTATACATCCTCTGTAAACATTATGCTCAAAATAATAATACGATATCGGGATAAAATTTCCTTTCCGCAACAAGGCTTCAGAAAATCCATTTTTTTTGGCATACAGTAAGTCCTTGCTATGGCTAGGCTTTTCACTACTATGACAATCCATTTCCCTGCTGTAGTAAGACTTCAGAAGTGCATTTTGGCCTATCCAGCAAGTCCTTACCATAGTAAGACTTTTCCCTACTGCGGTAAGGGTCCGCTGATATGCTGGAGCACCGACAAAAATGAATGTTTTAAGCCCCAAATCTAGTCTATACCATTTTCTCACTTAACATTGTTCTTCCTTCCTCAACTCCTTTATACTCCATTTGTCACCAATTTTGCTAGGAAACATGGGAATTAAGGTGGTTAATCATGCTAGCATGCCTCTTAGCTTGGGTTTATGTAATTTGGACAGCAGAATTGGAAGAAGATTCGGATTTTAGTGATTGGATGAAGCTATTTGGAAATTTAGGCTTGGAAGCATGCTTATGGGATGATGTTGATGATGTTGTGCATGAATATCATGGTAAGTCACTTATCTTCAATTGAATTTGGATTTTTGTGTAAGCTAGGGTTTTGTAAATAATAGATTTATGGGGAAAATGATAAATTTATATTGTTGAATCTTGGGGAAATCATTTTATACATGCTTAATAAGATATTGGGAGTGAATTGGGTTTGGAAATCATAAATTTTGGCTTGTTAGGGTTTTCATGTTCTTCATGAACAATGATTTTGTAGGAAATTTGTTATGTATTGTCATATAAACCATGGGAGGAAGGTATAATTTATAAGTTATGATGCTCTGGGATTTATATAGGGTGATTTGGACTTGTAAAAATGGATAATGGACTATGACCTATTTTAGGTTAATTGGAAAAATTGTGTATGAACTATGTAAGCCATAAATTAGTTGGATTAAAGGCTTTATTGGATTGTTTTAAAGATTTTAACTATGAATCATGTTGAATACGTATTGATCATGTCATATACAAATTGAATATGGCTGCAGTATGTTCACAGACTGACCATAGTATTTAAAAATTGTACTTTATTGATTTGATGTGAATTTGACAAAGTGCTTTTGTAAATAAATGGCTTATTTGTATGTATAGGACAAGTTGAATATGGTTGGGAAGCTATGAAGCTTGTGGCATTATGGAGACGATTCATCGGTAATTTAAGTAGACTGTATTTATATGTTTATTTGATTGAATGGAGATAATCGTTATCTCCTAAGTTTATGTTATGAAATGTGAATGTATGAATGGAATGAAGGGATAGTAATTATTCCCTATTTTGTAGAGGAATTTGTAAGAATGAAGGGGGATGTTTGACCTCCGATCAAAGTGAAATGTAATATATGCTTGATTGAAGGGATAGATTATCCCTTGGCTTATTTGATGCTTAGTTGTGTTAAGGATTGTGAATATCCCAGAATTTGACTATGTGAATTGGAATTTTTAGGATTCTAAGATGTATGTTTGGATGAGTTATGTTAAGATGACTATGTATTTATTTTGTTAAAGAAATGGGAGGCCTTATGGTTCCCTATTTTTTATGTTTGGTTTTATGCATTGAACTTTTATGTATGGAATATGATAAGGGATACATGATGGATCCCTATTATTGATTATTGTTTATTATACAGTTTACTTACTTAGTCTATTTAGACTCACCCCTATTTATTTTTTAGTTGGTAGGTCAAGCCATGGAAGATTACGATGACAGAATACATAGAAGAGAGATTTATTTGAGAAGTAAATATACCTTGTCACAGAATGCTATATTATTTTAATGGGATTGGAATTCCATTGTATATTTTATTTAAATGTCAAATCCTTGTATTCAAATGATCTTAAATCATTTATAAAGAGAAGGAATTATAAATTTTATTTATAATTATGGAATTATTATTGCATATGTTATTCAAAAGATCCCAATGATGTAAAGTGAAATATTGGCTTGTCCTAGTAAAGTATTTATGGTTGTGTTAAATCAATTAAAGTCCCCTTAGGTGTATTGCCATCATGATTTACTTCGATCTTAGGCAATTGTGGAAGACTAGATGTATGGATGTGTATCTTGGAAGTTGCATCATTAGTTTTTATTTTTTATTACATTATTGCTTTAATTTATTTCATAAATTGTTGTACAAGTGGAAATCTCATCTATTCAAGTTAGGCTTTGCCAAAATTTGGGTAGAACACCCCACCCTAAAAGTGGGCAAATCTTGGTGGATTTTAGTGCAAAATGGTAGGTCACACCTCAGAAGGCAAGGTGTGACACCTATTTAACTAACATCCCCTTTTTTGTGCTTATGTGCAATTGATGAGTGAATTTTATTTACTTATATTTAGTATTTTCATGGTTAATTTCATGCAATCTTTGATTTGTTTTATGTCAATTTCACTTGTTTTTGTTGTGTGTTTAGGTTAGTTGAAGAAGGGAGAAAAGGAGAGAAAGCAAGCAAATATGGACCAGCAAAGTAGTGAAGGAAGGGAAACATAGTAGCAAGCAGAGATGAACGTGCGAAGTAGCAAGAGTGAACACCATGGTGGCGCCGCAGGCGCTAGCAGCTAATCAAATCGCAGATTTTATATGTTTTTAATCATGCAAAATTGCTACATTTTTAAGCCCTTTTTTTAGTAGTTTTGGGAGCTTTTCAGAGGGGGTTTAGGGGTTTTCTTTGAGGCTACTCTGAGGAGATTTTGGGGAGAAAAGAAGGAGGATTCAAGAAGAGCGAAGGTGATATAAGAAGGCTAATCAAAGTATGATGTTCATCATGAAGGGAGTATCTTTTATTTTCTTCATAAAATAATTCCTTCTTTCTATGGTAAAGATGTAGCCCTTTTTGATGAACCTTGTTATTTGGATTATTGATTATTTAATGAAAGTCTGTGTTTTTATTCATGGGTTTTATTTCAATCCTTTGATTTGTGTGATTGCTTGATCACCAGTTTTATAAATCTTATTGATTGTCTGTGCATGGTTAAGGCACACACCTAACCCATAACCATGAGCTTCCTTGAATGAGAAAAGTAGAAGGTTAAGGTGCACGCCTAATGCACAACCATTCTACTTGGTTCATAGTTCTTGATCGTAATGGGTTTGCACCTCAGTTATGCTACACACCATAGGTAATTGGAATGAGTGAAAGTGCTTCATTTAAACCTACACACCAAATGGTAATGATCATATCATATAAAAAATGAACCCAAGCAAGCATTGAATCAAATATCCAAATAGCAAGAGGAGTCATTAAGGGGTAAAATCTGAACCCTAGACCTTTGTAATTTGGAATCTATCTTATATCATTCTATAGCTCTAGATTTCTAATTTCTTCTTAGTTTATTATTCTTATTAGTTCAAACCAACAATCCATCTTTTCAAAGTAAGTTTTAGTTAATAACTAAATTTAATCAAATCAGTTTACCGTTCTCTGTGGGATCGACCCTTGCCCATGCACGCTGTACTGCTATACACCCGCACAATTGCAAGGTATTATAATTTGAACCATCAAGTTTTTGGCATCGTTGAATAATTTAGTTACAAATTTTCTATTTTTGGGTTGTATATGTGTTTAGGATTTTTAGTTGTTTGATTTTCTTTCTTTTTGTTGAGTTCTGATTTCAAGGAAGAAGAATACATGGGAGAATACATGGAAAATATGTATGAGATGCTTAGTGCAAACTCACAATAGATGAGCGTTAGAGGTAAGTCCAGAGGAATGTATGAATTGAATTCTAATACTGAGCTTTCTATGTAAATGTCTGAGCTTACCAAGAAGATGAAGATGTTGTGCTCCATGGTGATAAACCAAAAACAACCAATTCCCGCTAAGGTATGTTCTATTTGTGGTATTTCTGGTCATTCATACACTGCTTGTTCTTCTAAGCAGAGTTTTGTAGAATCTTTAGGACAAGCCAATACAATGAATTTCTACAACTAACCGTCCCTTGATGATCCATATCTTGGTTGGAGAAGTCATCCCATTTTTTCATGGAATAATGATCCAGACCAGATTCAATTTGGAATGTGTTTTCAATCAAAGAAACCTACTCTTGAAGAAACATTGCAAAGTTTGATCCAGGAAACCCACACTCAGTTCCAGAATGAAGATATGAGGTTCCAAAATATTGAAGCAAGACTTTAGAATGTCGAGGCATCCATGAAGATGATAAAGACTCAATTGGGGCAAATTGTAGAAGCTATGCAAGGCCACACACCTGGGAAGTTGCTTGGCCAGCCTGAGCAAGCAAAAGTGATCAATACACTGAGAAGTGGAAAGGTAATTAACAATAAAGTTTACAAAGAAACTAACAATTCAATTTTGTTTGCAAGAACTGATAAGGGAAAGACAAAGGCAAAAGAGAATGTGCATTCAAGGAAGGCAGTGTTTCCAATAGATGACCCACTAGTCAACTACAAAGCACCCCCACCTTATTCTCCTCGATTTCCTTTTCTAGGAAGGTTGAAGCAAAGCAAATTCGATAAGTCATTTTCTGACATTTATTATATTCTTTCTAAAATGAACGTAAACTTGCTTTTACTAGATATGATAAAAAATATGTCTGCTTATGCTAAATTCTTTAAGGAACTAAGTGTAAGGAAGTATAAGAATGAGCTTCATGAGAAAGTAATTATTTCAAAACTAGCCAATGCAGTGTTGTAAACAAATCTACCCCTGAAACTAAAGGATCCAGGTAGTTTCAATATCTCAAGTATTGTTGGAGGAACAAAAAAGGTAAAAGCAATGCTACATCTGGGAGCAAGCATAAATTTGATACCTTATTTTGTTTATTTACAACTTGGTTTGGCAGAATTGAAACCCATTACAATATCTCTTCAGCTTGCAGACAGATCAGTGAAATATCCTAGAGGCATTGTAGAGGATATTCTCATGTAGATAGATAAATTGATTATACCAGCAGAATTTGTGGTGCTTGAAATGGAAAGGCAAATAATTCTAGAGAGAGAAGTACTCATTCTTCTAGGATGCCCATTCATACCTACAACTAAGACAATCATGGATGTACAAAATGGGAAGTTGAAAATAACCATCTTAGATGAGATAGTGGAATTTTTTGTTTGCAGTTCTCTTTCATTGCCTTCTAATCCTAGTGGCTATTTTAAAGTTGATGATTTGGACTCACTTTTTCTATCTACTTTTGTGCAACAGGAGGCAAATGATAAATTGGAATTGGTGCTCACTATGGATGGATTAGTGGAAGATGAAGAAGCAATGTAGTTTAAGGAAACACTTGAAAATGTAGAGCAAGTGGAAGTTGAGGAACACTCCCAAGAAAAGCTTAAAAAAGCCAACCTAGAAGTGGAATATGTAGTGGTCACACCACCACCATTAGATTTGAAGCAATTGCCTAAGAGTTTGAAATATGTATTTCTTGGTGAAAATAATACTTTTCTAGTTATAATTGCTTCTAACTTGTCTATGGATGAGGAATGTAGGTTATTGACTATGTTGAGAGAGCACAAGAGGGCTATAGGTTGGACCTTGGTAGATATCAAGGGGATTAGCCCCACTATGTGTATGCATAAAATACTTCTAGAAGAGGATGCAAAACCTTTCAGAGATGAGCAGTGGAGATTGAACCCACACATGAAGGAGGCTTTTAGAGCTGAGGTTATCAAACTATTGGATGCAAGTATTCTCTTCCCAATCTCTAATAGCAAATGGGTAGGTCTGGTACATGTTGTGCCAAAGAAATCTGGTCTCTCTATTGTTAAAAATGACAATAATGAATTAGTGCCCGTGAATATGCATTGATTACAGGAAACTCAATACAGGAATAAGAAAGGACCATTTTCCTCTCCCTTTCATTAATGAACTACTTGAAAGATTAGCATGTTATGCTTACTATTATTTTTTGGATGGTTCTTCAGGTTACAATCAGGTTTCCATTAGCCCAGAAGACTAGGAAAAGATTACTTTCACTTGCCCATTTGGAGCTTTGCCTATCAGAGGATGCCTTTGATTTATGCAATGCCCCTACAACTTTTCAAAGGTGCATGATGTCCATCCTTTCTAACATGATTGAAAGATTCATTGAGGTGTTCATGGATAATTTTTCTATTTTTGGAGATTCATTTGATGACAGCCTTGATAACTTGAGATTGGTACTTAAAAGATGCATTGAGATGAATCTGACATTGAGTCGAGAGAAGTGTCATTTCTTAGTCAAATAGGGAATTGTGCTAGGTCACATTATTTCTAGTAAAGACATTGAAGTAGACAAGGTAAAAATTGAATTAATTACAAAGATACCTCTCCCAAATTCAGTTAAGGGAGTTAGAAGCTTTATTGGCCATGTAGGCTTTTACAGATGATTTATAAAGGATTTCTCAAAAATTTCTAAATCGCTCTGTAACCTATTATCTAAGGATGTAACCTTTTATTTTGATGAGGAATGCCTTGTTGCTTTCAATACCTTAAAAAAAAATTAATGTTAGCTCCAATTTTAGCAGTGCTTGATTGGTCCATTCCTTTTGAGCTCAAGTGTGATGCATTGGATTTTGCTGTCTATGTTGTTCTAGGATAAAGAGTAGATAAATTACCTCATGTGGTTCATTATGCAAGTAGAACTCTAAATGAAACAATTAAACTATTCCACCACTGACAAAGAATTACTTGCAATTGTGTTTGCTATGGAAAAAATTCGTTCTTACTTAATTGGTTCAAAGGTAATTGTTTATTCTGATCATGCTGCATTGAGATGCTTACAAAAAAGGAAGCCAAGCTCAAGTTGATTAGGTGGATCTTATTATTGTAAGAGTTTGACCTTACAATCAAGGACAAGAAAGGTTGTGAGAAGGTTTTGGCAAATCACTTGTCTAGGTTGGTGGAAGGGACCGATTTTGAGCAAGAGAGAGACAAGGAGAACATTCTCATCAATGAGATCTTTCCTGATGAACAATTATTTTTTGTAGAGAGAAGTGAACCTTGGTATGCTGATATTGTGAATTACTTGGTTAAAGGAGTTTTTAATCCTATGTTGAATTCGTAGGGATGGAAGAAGTTCCTATCTATGGCAAGGCATTATTTTTGGGAAGGTCTAGTCCTTTTCAAACTATGTCTAGACCAAATTATAACACATTGTGTGCTAGAGGAGTAGCAAAGCATACTAAGACATTGCCATACATTTAGTTATGGAGAGCATTTTGTAGAGAAGAAAACTACTTTAAAGATTTTTCAGTCTGGTTTCTATTGGCCAACTATCTTTAAGGATGCTTATGCCTTTTATGAGATGTGTGACAAGTGTCAGCCAATATGGAATATTGGAAAGTGAGATGAGATGCCACTAACAGGTAATTTAGTTGTTGAATTACTTGATGTGTGGGAGATGGATTTTATGGGACCAATTCCCCCATCGAATGGTAACCTATTCATTTTGCTCATTGTGGATTATGTTTCTAAGTGGATTGAGGCAATTGCTACTAAGACTAATGATGCTAATGTTGTGCTAATATTTTTGAAAGACAGGATCTATTCCAAGTTTAGCACTCCAAAGGCCATCATTAGTGATAAGGGAACTCACTTCTGCAAGAGGTTTTTGCAACTTTGCTTAGAAAATACAGCATTACACACTGAGTTGCCACTCCTTATCATCTACAAATGTCTAGGCAAGTTGAGGTTAGCAATCAATAAATTAAGGCAATTTTGGAAAGGACAGTAAATACTACAAGAAAGGATTGGGTGATGAAGTTAAATGACGCATTGTGAGCTTATTGAACCACCTTCAAAACCCCAATCAAAATGAGTCCCTATAGACTTGTTTTCGAGAAAGCCTGCCACTTACCAGTTGAGCTAGAGCACAAAGCATATTGGGCAATCAAAAATCTAAATTTTGATTTGCAAAAGATAGGAGAGTAGAGGACATTGTAGCTCAATGAATTGGAAGAGCTAAGGAACGAAGCATACGAGAATGCAAATATTTACAAGGAACCGACAAAGAAACGTCATGATGAATTCATTTGCAAATGGTGCATTGAGCCTAGAATGGAAGTTTTACTTTATGACTCATGTTTACATTTGTTTCCAGAAAAACTGCAATCTTGTTGGGTTGGTCTGTTCTTAGTCAATCAAGTGTTTCCACATGGAGCCGTCGAGTTGAAGAATCTGAAAGACAGTAGCACTTTCAAAGTCAATGGGCATTGAGTGAAGCAATATGTTAGAAATGGCTTGCAATTACCATTAAATGAAGTCTATAATCTTGAAAATTCGTAAAAAGGGAAGTCATCTCTTCTAGATGTTAAATACAACACTTCTTGGGAGGCAACTCAAGCTTTTGAGTTTTTCTTTTTCTTTCAGTTAATTTGAGTTATTAGGAAGAGTTGATTTGTTACTTTAGTTGATAGGTTAGCATTAGGGTAGTTTGGTTTAGTTATATTTTGAATTTTTGTAATGAATAATTTGTATTTCTGTGTTAAGGACAAGTTAAAGACTTCAAGCAAGTGAATTGGAAGCAAAACCAATGAGGATTTAAAATAAAGATCACATGATGTAAGTGATGGAGTTGTGGAGAAAATCAAAGTGATTCAAGAAAGTCCTGAAGAAGGGGAGCAAAGCACATGAAGCTTCAAAGCCAAGAATCATCACAAGGTACTAGACTAGAGAAGAAGCTAAAAAGTACACGCAACCTTCACATCAAGTTCACCATTTTTGTAACAAGTACAAAAAGAGGAGGAAATAAAAAATGGAACAACATTACAAGATTTGTCCTTTTTTGGAATAAATCAAACAATTTCCATTTTTATTTGATTGTCTTTAGTAGATTACATTTGCTGTGTACATCAAAAAAATTATATGTTCACATCCCAAACCACAAGTGGTCCTAATTGCATCTCCACAATGGGAGAAAACCCTTGATTAAAAGGAAATGTACAATGCATCTTAGAAATCCAAAAATAAAACACACACACTCTCTCAAAATAGATATGTGCTATCTTTGGGATCGCCAAGCACATTGCGATGACTTGATATTTAGAAAATTGCCTCAAGTCAATGGGTGGATAGGATGATACAATTCTAGACTGGGTTGCTGGACATTGGTTAAACTTAGAAAATTGGCATTTTAATCCAATTGGTTTGTCACAGGTGGAATCAAGATTGGGTGATTTTTGTTGTTTAGACTGTAAGAAACCATAAAGACAGTAGGTGTTTTGTAACCTGATTGGCATATCCTGGAAGGACTCGGGACTGGGTGATCTCCATTGTGATTAGACCTGAAAGAGATCAGAAGAAAATAGGTGACATAGGTTTGGTTAAGCTTTTTCTCATTGCCCATGAGAAGCTTAAGAAGAGTGGGCTAGGCTGACTGAATTTAGTTCGGCTCTCTCAATTATCCATGAGAAGCTTAGGAAGAGTGGGCTAGGTTAACTGGGTTTGGCTCGTCTCCCTCAATTGCCCATAAGAAGCTTAGGAAAAGTGGGACTAGGATGACTGGATTTGGCTCGGATCTCTCAATTACCCATGAGAAGCTTAGGAAGAGTGGGACTAGTATGACTGGATTTGGTTAGGCTCTCTCGACTGCCCATGAGAAGCTTAGGAAAAGAGGGCCAGGTTAACTGGGTTTGTCTTGACTCTATCAATTGCCCATGAGAAGCTTAGGAAAAGTGGGACCAGGGTGACTGGATTTGGCTTGGCTCTGTCAATTACCCATGAGAAGCTTAGGAAAAGTAGGATCAGGATGACTAGATTTGGCTTGGCTCTCTCAATTACCTATGAGAAGCTTAGGAAGAGTGGGAACAAAATGACTGGATTTAGCTCGGCTCTCTCAATTACCCATGAGAAGCTTAGGAAGAGTAGGACCAAAATGACTGGATTTGACTATTTTGATGAATGTTATATGCTAAGGTTTGACTCAGTGAGTCATGACTCAGTGACTCGGTGAGTCACGACTCATTGATTCGGTCCTAGACTTAGGCTCTGGGATAAGTCGATGAGCGATGTTTGCTAAGGTTTGACTGAGTGAGTCATGACTCAATGACTCGGTCCTAAACTTAGGCTTTTGAATGAGTGGATGAATGGTGTTTTCCAATATCCCATAGAAAACTACAAGCGTACGATCTCTGTCGTTTATACTGTAAGAGATCGAAGATCCAGGTTACATGAATTAAGCCTAATTACGCTTTGAGTTAATTAAACTAAATCATGATTAACACTAATGATAGTGATTAGTGTTAATGATAATTCTTAGTTAATTTAAGATAATGTCATCAATTTCTTGATTTATGGGGCAGTTACGTGGTTTAATCAGGGTTTAAACAGATTTAATGTGTTTAAAATGTCTGGTTCAGTATTATCCTATTGTCCATTGGCCATATGGGACCCACCATTACCATAACATGGGTGGGACCCATGCGTGTACCATGGTGGGGCCATGGCAGAGTGCCCTCAGGCACTAGAAAGAGATTACTAGTGGCCAAAGGCCACCGGTGTCAAGTGAGGCACTTGCCTCTTGAAGACTCCTCAAGCTCCTCCTCCAAAATCTCTCTTCAAAAGAATTCTTCTTCCAATCCCCCCTCTTGAAGAATCCTCATGAGGGGTATTTTTAGGCTTCAGGTCTTCTGGGGGTAGTTTAGGAATTTTAACTCCAACATAGGGGCATTTTGGGGATGCCAGTTTCAACATAGGGGCATTTTTGAAAACTCTCAAAAAATGTGCCTAGCTTCACCATTTGGGCAGTTTGGGAATTCTGGCTCTAACATAGGGGCATTTCTTGGGATGCCAGCTTCAACATGGGGGCATTTTTGGAATTTCTGCTTCACCATTGTGGTATTTTGGGATGCCAGCTTTCAATGTAATTTCCATGCCTGGATTTTGAAAAGTCATGTATATCCATGAGTTTATTTGTACAAATGCAACACTTCATTGATGTCTTGGACTCCAAAGTCCAACCACAACTAAGGTGTACTTTAACAGCTTGAACCATTTTAACGCAGGGTTAAATAAAACATCATCCTATTCGTGTGGATGAAAAATTCCAGGCATTTTAATCCATTCACATCTTTAGCATCAAATTTATTTTTTTCTTCTTCAAGTCATTTCAGGTTATATGAAAGTTTTAATTATGTGACTGATGTATCCACCCATCTAGCATATTCCACTTCAGATCTGAGTAGGTGGAGATGCTGTTTTGGGCAACGTCATCTAAATAGCGCACCATGCTGTCGTCGCGACCTAGGTACTCTTGCCTGCGCAGCTTGAATTCATGTTAAACTCTGTCTATCTCATCTGCATGCCATGTTAGCTGCTCCTCAACTACATGCCACCTCAGCGAGACATTATTTTTGATGTCATTGGCTAGGCGGCTAAGGATTCACCTCGTTTGCATAGCACGTCGGCATTGGCATGGGGGAGATCATCTCACCTCACCGAAACACCTTCATCAATATAGTCTGTCGGTTGCTTATCCCTCTTATGGCAACTCTACAAATCTTCGGCTACTGCAGCAGTCAAGGTCTTCTGTTGGTTGAGCATGCGCGGGTTGTCTTCTTAGCAGACGTCACTGTAAGTGGCCTAAGTCAGCTTCCTGCAAGCAATAGGCCGATCATCCAAATTTTTTGAGACAATCCGCATGCCATCTGCTTAATATCGCAATATGAATTGCAGCGAAGCCAGTTAGTGAATTTGAGAGTTGGGCTGCTTTCTTTCTGTCATCGATGTTTTTCTTGTAGCTGATGCTGGAAGCTTGACCAGACCGACATCTTGTAGCAACCATCACCACCACTTCACCATCGATGATTGTTGCTTCTCTGGTGAACCAGCTCACTGTCGAAAACTTGTTTTGGCAAGGAGAAAAAATTGGAGAAGATGACAAAGACGCATCAACGTGATTTTCGCTGGTGATGCAGGTTGGGATTGCCGTCAACGTCCAACCATCTGTCGGGTGATCCATGACAGTTGAAAAATTAGCATTAACTTTGTAACTCTGACGTCGTTGATGTTGCAGCTGATCCTCCCTTCCAGTCGCCAAAATTAAAAAAAAAGCTTTTAAACACCCATTGTTTCAGCCGCAAATTGCCACTGTGATGTCATTATCTAACCACTAGTCGGCCAATCCACTTCGACCATAATGTTTCTGCGGACATCCTGATCTCTGACGACTATTCGTAACTTCTCTAATGCTGACGAGACTGCTTGGTTCTTCGTCTTCTATTGGCCGCCGATGGCCAATGAAGTTGTCATCTTTGATTTTCGTCTTTTGAACAGACTATTTTTTCAAAGGGGTGGGAGAAGATCACTATTGCTGCTTCCTGCGCTGCCGTCGTCCGACCACCGGATAGTCAATTTTCTCTAGTCAAAAACTCAATGTCACTGTTCCAACACCTGTGTTGATTTCGCCGCACCAAATTGTCTTCTCTGATTGCCGAAAAATTCAATCAAACATGGAAAAACCCATTGGTTTTAGCCGCAAATCTCCATCGCGACGCCGCTGTCCAACCGTCGGACAGTTGATCCACTCTGGCCATAATGTTTCCACCCTCATCTTGATGCTAGACAGTCTTTTGCTGTGCTAGATCCTTGCCTTTGGTTTCCGAAAGATAAAGAACAGGGCGCTGATGTGCCCTTCTTCCTTGTTGTCGGCGATGCTGCCACCGCAGCTTCTCCGCTATTGATGAGACTGCTTGGCTCTCCGTCTTCTGTTGGCCGTCGATGGCCAATGAAGTTGCCATTTGTCCCATATTACCTCAATTTTTGGCCAGGAAGGATTTTGTAGAGTTGCTTTGGATGTGCCGCTCTGCGCTGGACAACCTCCTCCACTTCAGCCTCTACACTTGCAACAAGTTGTTCCACCTACCTGCCTAGCTATATCCAATTTCCCATGGCCCAACAAATGCCCCCGGTGGTCAGGTAGCATGAGTAAACACTCAGTAGCATGAGCGTGGTGTTGGCCATCATCCCTTATCTTTGGAAAACCAGATTTCTGTGCATGTCCAAATTGGTTTGAACAAGTTGGCTAGTAACTTGTAATTGTGGTCGTTCATTTGAAATTCAGAAGGCTGTATGGATTTCCATTCTAGCATACCTCTCAAGGAGCCTTTTTCAAGCTTTCTTCTTTTGTTCTCTGCCAAGTTCAATGGCTGCCTGCTAGTTGCCTATAAAGCTATCCCGAGGCATGCCATTGAATCTTGTCTTTTCAGGTTCACAACACTGCTCTGGATTCAGACTCTTCACTATTTTTGATGAGTTCTTTTTGAGGACTCATTCTGGTTTCTCTTTCGGCATTACCATAAGAGAAGAGCTCACTCATAGTTCATTGCTGTCACTGCTTGGCGTTATTGCAGTGAGTTTAGAGAAATTTGTTTTTGTTTCTCAGTTCCTCTTCTACCATTGGTTGAAGATTTTAACTCATCAGCATTTTCGACAAGACCTACTACCGATAATAATTTTTTAACTAAAAACTCCCTTCTCTGTGCCGTGGAATAGGTGGGTTGTTTGTACCTCAACCAACATTGTAGCTACTTGAATATATAAGATCGTATATAAGCAGCCAGGATGGAGAACATGTTCGTTCATTCCCTTTTTCTTTCTTTGCATTCGTTATTTTCCTCAACATCTTGCATTATTCTATCGGCGTTGAGAAGAACATACATCTTTAACATCTTTCTTTAGTTGGGAACTTTCGATGGCGGCCTGGAAGGACTCTTAGCATCATGTTTGCACTACTAAGGGGTTGTGTGGGCTCGTGCTAGTGCTGCCCCGTGCATCTCGGATTGCTTTGGTGTGGCCGAGGGGATGGGGACTAGGCAGAGCCTAACCACCAGGCGAGCCCACCATTTGGGTGGATTGGCTACTGGATGCGGGCTAACCGTTGGATGAATCCAGAGGACAAGGCCTAGGCGAGGCCTGACTGCCGGACGAGCTCACCGTTCCGGTGGACTGGCTGCTAGATGCGGGCTGACCATTGGATGGATCTAGAGGATGAGGCCCAGGCGGGAATTGACTATTGGATGGAGCCCATGTGGGCTGCTAAGTTGATTCAAGCCCAAATGGGCTGGTTTGTTGATTCAAGCCCAAAATTGACGAGTGACTAGAAATCTCAAAGTCTCATGATGTTTGTAGGGAAAAATTCTCAAAAATTCATAATTGCTTGGAAAAGTTCCCAAAAGCTCATAGTTGTGTTGGAAAATTCCCAAAAATTCGTGAAACAAATCCAACATTTATGGGATAAGCTCAAGGCCCATTTTGGCAACACATATTTTTTTTCGACGTCATCAATTACCTCTTCATTTCTTGAACAAGGCACTTATTGACATATTTTCTCTCTTTTTTCTTTTAATAAGTATGGATCTTCACAACAGAGTGGCTTCTCCATCCCTTGTCGGCTCAATTGATTGCGTGGACTTTGACAATTCTCCTATTAGAGAGAACGAGTCTAGTTACATCCCTTGCAATATTGATTCAGTCTTTGCAAGAGAGCATGATGTAAATGATCAAGATGAAGCAACATCAATGCAACCTACGGCGGATAGCTCTGTTCCAAATCCTCCCACCCCTGAAGCGATTCTTTCATCTAATGTTACCCTTGAGCCAGATGTAAGAGTATAAGAAGATGGATCAGAGAAGGAGAGATCCTTGTTCCATCACAGTGCCAAAGGGAAGTTCATATTGCAGCCCAGTGCCAAGGAAAAATTCTTCTTGCACCTCAACACAAAGATGAGGTTCCTATTATGCCACTATGCCAAGAGGAAGTCCCTATTTCACCTCCATGCCAAGAGGAAGTTTATGTTGCAACTCAGTGCCAAGGGGGAGTTCATATGGTGCCACAACACCAGTCGCAACGGAAACAAAAGAAGCAAAAGAAAGGTGGTGACCTTGACCTTCAAAGTGTTATCTGTTATTATCAGGTTAAGGAGATAGATAGGGGCTTGTTTGTTTGGCTAAAAGTAGAACTCCCAAAGTAAAAACTTCCCAATTTTAATAGCAATATCCCAGGTCATTCTCCAATATGTCACTTTTCCATGATAAATATGAAAAGTAAAGAAAGCCCTTTTGCTCTCCGCTCTCAACCTTGCTTTGTGTATAGAAAAGATGTTGAGAGCGCTTACCTATCTGCCAATGCTTTTGTGCACTATTATGAGAAGGACCACTTTGATGGCTATTTCTTGTCTCTCATCAAAGAGATGTTGGATCCTTATGAATACTCTGTCGAGACCCCTCGCTAGAGGGCAACAATTCTTGAGGGTTATAAGTTTGTTACTGATGGTGAAAGAGGCCGAGTCAAGGGTGGTTTACCGAAGAACAATTTCTTTAGTTCTTGGGCATAGCATATTGTAGCAGTGCACAAAAGCGTCCTCTGTCAAGCTGGCATTTATGACGTGATTCTTTGCACTCACGGTCCATTCCACCGGCCCATGGAGGCCATGTGCGGCTTCATTCAGTTCTGGTCTCTAATGATTAATTCCTTTCATTTTCCTTATGGTGAAATGAGCATTGCACTGTGGGATCTAAATGTTGCCTATGGGTTGCCTATCATTGGGGAGCCTTTTGATTTGCACCTCCTACCGAATGAGGATTTCAAAGAAGGCAGTTTAGGTTATCGAGTCTTGAATATAATGAGTAAATTAAGATGCTCTAAGCTTCCTTGGATAGGCTGGGCACAATTGTTCGGAAGGATTTCCAATCCCAATGCTCAAAAATGTAAGATGCAAACATCTGAAGATTGGGCAAAATGGAATATTTGGGTTAATGAAGCTCATTTGGGCAGTATCGTCCTAGAGGAAGAATTAGTTTTATTCCTTATGCTATGGCTTTTCGTTATTATCTGTCCTTCATTAGCACATGATCATTGCATCAACCCCCTATGCTTAATGCCGGCTCTTCAGCTTGCCAAAGGTAAGAGACTGTCCATGCCTCCTCGTGTATTATGCGACATCTATCGCGGGCTGAACGACATGGTCTTACATTGTTCTAGGCTAGTCACGTGCACTACTTACTTCCTAGTCCATTTCTTTATAGCTTGGTTAGGAATTTATTTCCCCTAGATTTACGGGGTCAACTTGTCAACTCAACTGCCTCATGAAGGTTTATTATTGGGGAAGTTTTTGACTGTCATTTTCAGGAACATACAATTTGGTGAAGTGACAGATCAGTTAGTGAAGCCACACGAGTTTTCTCAGGAGATGTTTTTACTTACTCTGGTCAACAATCCTTTAGGATTTAAGTTGAAAGGCAAGGAGGAAACCTTGGCAAGATTAATGATTTCATCCTTTCTCTGCAAGCTTGCTTGCTTCCTCTTCAGGAAGGCTCCAGGTTTTAGGTTGAACCATATTTTTTGAATCGTTTTGCCGGGCAATTCGGTTATGACCAAGAAATGTTGGGTCATGTTTTATTTATATTTCAAGAGAAGCATATAATAGGAGTATTTCTAGCTTGGTGGTACCCATTGTCATTCCATTTTACCTCTACATTTCAAGATTACGATGTTTTCTTGCTTGGTCCGACCAGAAGAGTCCATGTGACCAAGGACTATACTTGATGGTATAGCACCAATGGGGGCAAAATCAGCAGGGCGATGCCCCCTAATTGTGGTATGTTTGCTTACTGTTCGTTGGCATCCTCTTTCATACTTGACATGCCCAAGAATGTCTTCTTGGGGGCACAATGGGCCATGGATTTTGAGAGGCCATCCACTTTTTCACAAAAAGTTTTATGGTTAGATGAACGTCATCCTCGTCAAGACATTCATAACACTGATCACAGTCACATTGGGTTATGGTGAGTAGATATACCCTGTAGGTGAGAAGATCTAGACAGAGCTGATAACTCCTAAGCTAGCTATTCTTGAGCCAACTTTTTATGTCTCTCCGAAATATGCTAAATAAACTACACCGATCAACGTGCCCCTTTTAAGGGAGGAGATGACCAAAGCAGAAGCCGATGCAGAGGCAGGGTTGGAACAGCACTTGGCAGATTGTACTCTAGTATGATTCCATGATAAGGCTTCTCGAGCTTCAGTTCCTCTAAGAATAAAATCATCTCGAAAGAAAGGGACTAAATCTAGTAGTGTTGCTGGAAAGCAAGATGAGAAGGGAAAGATTAGCTGGGGATTGTCTGAGGCTCCTCCTCCAAGAGTGACCAAAAGTGTGATTTTTCACCGCGAAGCAGCTTCTTCGGTTCCGGCCCTCAAGAAGAGTACAAAGGCAGTGGGGAGTAAAGAGGCTCCTACTCTAGTCATCAAGAACAACAAGAAGATGGTAACTAATGAAGAGGTTCCCACTCCAACTGTCAAGAGGAGCAAGAAGGTGGTAGCTAACGATGAAGTTCTTGTTCCGGTCATCAAATGGAGTAAGAAGGCAATAGCCAGTAAAGAGGTTCTTACTTTACAAAAAAGAACCACCGCTTCCAAGATTTCCACTACAGATCGAAGTAAGAAGGCCAAAGTAAGTTGGAAAGTGCCTTGACCTTGTCCTGGGAGTATGCTTCCTTGTGAGACAACTCCTTTTGCCCCGTCATCTTCCAGACCTATTGAGGCATCAGAATAATTGGTAGAAGGTATTGGGGTATCTGGTGGGGAAGATATCAAGTCTTTTGCTACTGAAGGTATTCTCATGGAGATGCATACCAGTCAACTAGACGCTGTTGATGCATTATTAAGAGACCAGAGGGAATCATCGCTTGATCTCATCGATTTGTATGAGGTGATTCATCAGCTTGGTGATATTCCTTCTCCTCTTTCTCCATTATCTCCTCACCTTCTTCATTTGGTAAGACCTTCAACTGAAGAGGAGGTTACTTCGGCAGAGATCCCATTTGAGGGTGCTGCTTTCGTAATTATTCTTGAGGGAGATGCAGACAAGGCTACTCCTGATCTTAAGGATGAATGTGCCATAGGCAAAGCCTTACCCTCCACTCCCAGGCGTTGCAGCAGATTGATGATAGTGCTTATAAATCATATAGGGAAACACCCAACGTATCGACATTGCATTTTCATGTTTTACTCAGTGAGGATTTTCTTCATATGTTGTCTTCCTCTAGCATCAAGGCAATAAAGGACCTAAGTAAGGTTCAACAAGAGAACTTAGAAGATGAAGTCCAGTTGTTTTGCTCAGATTTTGCTAGAACACTACAGAGAGCCTCTTTGCTCGATGCAATCACGAGTTTAAAAGACCATTTTCTATTCCATGCTGAAGGTATCGAAAGGCTAGGTGGTGGCATTTCTTATTTGTCAGCCATCTTTAAGCAACTTGAGTCTTTTCAATAGTTGTGGGAATAGGCAAAATTAGATGCTATCCCGAGACTTCCTACTAAAGCCATTGCTGCCAAGGAAGTTGAACTTAAAGATTTACGGGCTAAGATTGACGAGAAATCATCAGTCATGCACATGGCTTCGGAGCATCTTTCATCTCTTCAAGCTGAGTTGACCTCTTTGAGAGAAGATGTTAGAGGAAGCAGAGATCGCCTTGAAGTCCTTTAGCAGGAGTTTCACCAATTGAGCCGTCATTTATCCTTTCAAGAATCTCCTGTTGCTTCCAAGGAGAAAGATGAAGTTGGAGGTTTAGAGATCATCAAGCACTTGATGGAAGAAGTGGCTGCTTCCCAACAAGAAGTGACAACAACTGAGGAGATTATAAAAGAGTTGAAGTCATCTCCACTTATGAACCCAGAAGCTACTCAAGCCTTAATGGCAGTGGAGAAGCAGTTTAGCCTTCTGAAGGAGTCCATTTTAACCACTTCAAATCACTTGTAAACTTCTTCAATGTATGAGAATCTTCTATGCCACTAAATGTGTGACTTTAACACCTTTTTCTCACAACACTTGGTTTCTTAACATGTTTTCTTTTCCTATTATTTTTTTATCAGCAATTTTACCTTTGGACACAGATTGAATTGCTTGAGCAACATGTGCAGGGAGTTGGGAAGGATGTATAGTAATGCTTTAGGAAGCCTCAACTAATGGGCAATTCTCCTATACCATTAATATTTGCAATCTAATATGAACCATTGGCATAAGCCTCTTGTACGACATAAGGGCCTTCCCACTTGGGTTCAAATTTGCTATTTAATTTGCTAAGCACCATTATTTCAATCCTTAGTTTGAGGACTAAATCACCCAAGCGGTAAGCTTGGTGTTTAACCGATTGGTTATATGCCTCAGCCATGTGGGCTTGGTATAACTCAATTCTTTGTTTAGCTCGAAACCACTTTTCGTCCAGAATGTGGAGCTCTTTGAACCGTAGATTGGCTTGTTGGTCAGTGGTCAGCCCTGAATGTATTGCAACTCTAAGCAATAGCAATTGCACTTCTAAGGGCAAGATAGCCTCTGCCTCGAATACCAAAGAATAAGGAGTTGCATTGGTTGCTGTCCGATGAGTGGTACAATAAGCCCAAAATGCCTATGGTAATTTGAGATGCCATTATCACTTATTCTTATTTACTATTCTTCTCATGATCTTTAGGATCGCGATATGAACTCCCCCTTGGCATTGAGCTGCAGCATAAACTTCCTCTTGGCATGGAGGTGCAATAGGGACTTACTCTTGGCATGGCAGCACAATAGGAACCTTATCTTGGTGTTCGGGTGTAAGAAGAATTTTTCCATGGCACTGGGCTGCAATATGAACTTCCCCTTAGCACTGTGATAAAACAAGGATCTCTCCTTCTTCTGATCCATCCTCTAATACTCTTACGTCTAGCTCAAGGGTAACATTAGATTAAAAATTCATTTTAGCAATAGGAAGATTTGGAATAGAACTATCCACCATAGGTTGCATCGATGTTGCTTCATCTTGATCATTTACATCATGCTCTCTTGTAAAGACTGAATCAATATTACAAGGAACATAGCCAGACTCGTCTGCTCTAACAAGAGAATTGTCGAAGTCCATGCAATCAATTGAGCCGACAAGGGATGGAGAAGCCATTCTATTGTGAAGATCTATACCTGTTAAAAGAAAAAAGAGAGAAAATATGTTAACAAGTGCCTTGTTCAAGATATGAAGAGGTAATCGATGATGTCGAAAAAAAATGTGTGTTGCCAAAATGGGCCTTGAGCATATCCCATGAACGTTGGATTTGTTTTATGAATTTTTTGGAATTTTCCAACACAACTATGAGCTTTCGGGAATTTTTTCCAAGCAATTATGAATTTTTGGGAATTTTCCCTACAAACATCATGAGACTTCAGGATTTCTGGTCACTTATCAATTTTGGGCTCCGTCTAGCAGCCAAGCCCTGCCTGGGCCTCATCCTCTGGATCCATCCAATGGTCGGTCCGTGTCTAGTAGCCAGTCCACCTGAATGGTGGGCTCATTCGGCGGTCAGGCTCCGCCTGGGACTCGTCCCCTCAATCGCACCAGAGCAGTCCGAGATGCACTGGGCAGCGCTAGCACGAGCCCACACAATGCCTTAGCCACACAAACATGATGGTAAGAGTCCTTCCCGGCCGCTAGCGAAAGTTCCCAACTGAAGAAAGATGTTAAAGACGTACATTCTTCTCAGCGTCGGCAGAATAATGCAAGATTTCGAGGAAAACAATGAATGCAAAGAAAGAAAAAGGGAATGAATGAACATGTTGTCCATCCTGGCTGCCTATATGCGATCTTATTTATTCAAATAGCCACAATGTTGGTCGAGCTATAGAAAACCCACCTGTTCCACGGCATAGAGAAGGGGTATTTCAGTTAAAAAATATTTATCGATAGCAGGTCTTGTCAAAAATGCTGGTGAGTTAAAAGCTTCAACCAATGGTAGAAGACGAACAGAGAAACATAAACAAATTTCTCTAAACTCGCTGCAATAACACCAAGAAGTGGCAACAATGAACTATGAGTAAGCACTTCTCTTACAGTGATGCTGGAAGAGAAAACTAGAATCAGTCCTCAGAAAGAACCCGTCGAAAATAGTGAAGAGTCTTAATCTGGAGTAGCGTTGTGAACCTGAAAAGACAAGATTCAATGGCGTGCCCTGGGATAGCTTTATACGCAACTAGTAGGCAGTCATTAAGCCTAGTAGAGAACGCTTGAAATTCTCCTTGAGAGGTATCCTAGAATGGAAATCCATACAGCCTTCAAAATTTCAAACGAATGGCCAGAATTACAAGTTACTAGCCAACTTGTTCAGATCGATTTGGACATACACAGAAATCTAGTTTTTCGAAGATAGGGGACAATGGCCAACACCACGCTCACTCTACTGAGTGTTTACCTGTGCTACCTGACCACCGGGGGCATTTGTTGGGCCATGGGAAATCGGATGTAGCCAGGCAGGTAGGTGGAACAACTTGTTGCAAGTGCAGAGGGCTGAAGTGGAGGAGGTTATCGAGCGCAGAGTGGCACATCCAAAGCAGCCCTGCAAAATCCTTCCCAGCAAAAAATGGAGGTAACAGGGGGTAGGCGGCGACTTCATTGGCCATCGACGGCCAACAGAAGATGGAGAGCCAAGCAGTCTCGTCGGCAGTGACGAAGCTGTGGTGGCAGCGTCACCGGCAGCAAGGAAGAAGGGCATATCAGCACCCTATTCTTTATCTTCTAGCGACCAAAGGCAATGATCTGGCATAGTAAAAGACTATCTAGCATCAAGACGACGACAGACACATTATGGCCGGAGTGGATTGACTGTCCGGTGGTTAGATGGCAGCGTCGCGATGGTGATTTGCGGCTAAAATCAATGGGTTTTTCCATGTTTGATCAAATTTTTTGGTGACCAGAGAAGACAACCTGGTGTGGCAAAATCAACACTGGTGTCAGAATGGCGACATTGTGTTTCTGACCGAAGCAGATTAGCTATTCGGTAGTTGGACAGCGGCAGCACAGGAAGCAACAATAGTGATCTTCTCCCACTCCGTTGAAAAAATAGAGTCTATTTGAAAAATAAAAATCAGAGACGACGACTTCATTGGCCATCGACGGCCAACAAAAGATGGATAACCAAGCAGTCTCATCAGTAGTGGAGAAGCTGCGGTGGCAGCATCACTGGCAGTGAGGAAGAAAGGCACATCAGCACCCTGTTCTTTACATTTCAGCGACCAAAGGCAAGGATCTAGTGCTGCGAATAGTCATTAGAGATAAGGACATTGGCAGAAAAGTTGTGGTCGAAGTGGATTGGCCAACTGGTGGTCAGACAATGACATCACAATGGCAATTTGTAGCCTAAACAATGGATGTTTAAATGCTTTTTTTAAAATTTTTGGTGAATGGAAGGGAGGATCGGCTGCAACATCAACTGCGTCAGAGTTAGAAAGTTAACACCAATTTTTTGACCGTCATGGATCAGCCGACAAATTGTCGGACGTTGACGACTCTGATTTTTTCTCCTTGCCGGAATCAAGTTGTCGATAGTGAGCTGGTCCACTAGAGAAGCAACAATCATCGATAGTGAAGTGGTGGCGACAGTTGCTGCAAGATGTCGGTCTAGTCAAGCTTCCAGCATTAGCTGCAAGAAAAATGTCGATGGCAAAAAGAAAGCAGCCCAACTCTGAAATTCACTAACTAGCTTTGCTACAATTCATATTGAGAGATTGAGCAGATGGCATGAGAATTGTCTCCAAAAATTTGGACGATCGGCTCATTGCTTGCAGGAAGCCGACTTAGGCAACTTGAAGTCGACGTCTGCTAAGAAGACAACCCGTGCACACTCACCAAAGACGAGCAACCAATAGAAGACCTTGACTGCTGTGGTAGCCGGAGCTTTGTAGAGTTGTTGTGAGAGGGATAAGTGACCGGGTGACTATTTTGATGAAGGTGTTTCGGTGAGGTTTGATGATCTCCCCCATGCCAATGCCAACGTGCCATGCAAATGGGGTGAATCCTTAGCGGCATAGCCAGCAACATCAAAAATAATGTCTCGCTAAGGTGGTGTGTAGTTGAGGAGTAGTCAACATGTCATGCAAATGAGATAGGCAGAGCTTAACATGAATTCAGGCCATGCAGGCAAGAATAGCCAAGTCACGAAGACAGCAGGGTGCGCGATTTAGACGATGTGGCCCAAATCAGCATCTCCACCTACTCGGATCCAATGTGGAATACGCTAGATGGGTGGATACATCAGTCACATAATTAAAACTTTCATATAAGCTGAAATGACTTGAAGAAGAAAAAAATGAAGTTGATGCTAAAGATGTGAATGGATTAACATGCCTGGAATTTTTCATCTACATGAATAGGATGAATTTTTTTTAACCTTGCATTAAAAATGGTTCAAGCCATTAAAATACACCTTAGTTGAGGTTGGACTTTGGAGTCCAAGAGGTCAATGAAGTGTTGCATTTGTACAAATAAACTCGTCGTGACTTTTCAAAATCCAGGTATGAAAATTACATTGAAAGCTGGCATGCCCAAAATACCCCAATAGTGAAGCAGAAATTTCAAAAATGCCCCCATGTTGAAGCTAGCATCCCAAGAATGCCTCTATGTTGGAGCCATAATTCCCAAACTACCCAAATGGTGAAGCTGGGCATATTTTCTTGGAATTCCCAAACTGCCCAAATGGTGAAGCTGGACACATTTTCTAAGAGTTCCCAAAAATGCCCCCATGTTGAAACGGCATCCCTAGAATGCCCCTATGTTGGAGTTAAAATTC
>JAYJMB010009656.1:0-99373 GCA_036873735.1 Pouteria campechiana
AAGAAGTATAGCTTTTTGATGTTGACAAAAAGGGAGAGAAGTATGGAGAAGATTTGAAAGAAAGGAGAAAATATAGGGCAGTATGGAGTAAATATAGAAAAATATTGATAAAACCCATTACGCCCGATAGTCATAGTTATTCTAGAAAAAGGAGTCTTTTGTGTTCCTTTATAGGTGAACAAGTTAGCAAAAGCAATAGAGGGAATATAAAACGAAAAAGAAATATACTTACGAAATAAAAAGTATTTTCATGGCTCATGCCAAGAAAAGGATAAATTTAATATGTCATGACCAATATCATAAGAAAAATTATAGTTCTCCATACGTCATGACTAGTACCAAATTCAACATGCCTACATATCTCTATTAGTAAGGGGGAGTTTGCTATTGAATCATTAGTATATCCCTTATTTGCCTCAAATCTTCAAGTTTTGTCATCATCAAAAAGGGGGAGAATGTTGAGTCATACATTTATTGTGATGATGATCTACACATGTATAGCAGATGATTTTGATGACAACAAAACTTATACTGGATTTGCATTATGCTAATGATCTTATTAATTTTGGAAAACAAGAATTAGAACTGTACTTCTTCCTAATATATACAATTCATGTTGATCTGTACTTCTTCCTAATATATACAATTCATGTTGATCCATGTGCATAAATTATTTACTTTATAATGATAATGCTCACATGATTATAAGAATTGGAACATTACCTAAAAGTTATATCTAAATTACTCATATATACCATTGAACACTTTTGAATTATTTCAGAAACTTTAATAGTATTTCAGAAAGTTATTTCTGCATCCTCAACTGTCCTAAAGTAATTTCTCAAAAATTATAAGGCTTATACTTAAAGTAATTTCAGAAACTCTGAAACAACTCTCTAATTCTTCAGGATCAGAAAACTCTGAAACTAGAACCCAATATAGCTTTTAAACCTCTTAAATTATAACATCAAATTAACTCCTCTGAAGTCAAGTCATAAACTCTAAAGAATTACTTCAAAGGCTCTAAAGTCTATACTTGATATATTTCAAAAACCTTGAAATCAATCTTCCAATCATTTTATTCAACTATAAATTACTTTAGAAGAAAGCATATGTATTCCAATGTATATCCCAACTTCCAATAGCAATCATACACAAATACTTAGCTATGATTTCAAATGTTCTGGTCTAAGAACAAATTATCAAAAAAAAAAATTCAAATGCTTTGCTAGAATGACTTCAAGATACATTCTTATTTAGAATGACTTCAAGATACATTCTTATTTGGTTGTCTTCCAAAAATCTCTTGCATATCAATGATTACCTGATAAACAATCATATGATCCATTATGCAATCATCTTCTTATCATATGTTGGATCTTTTATGAATATATATGTTCTACATGGAAGTACTAACTCATGAAAGAAAGAAATCATAATCGAAAGAAGTTTATATAAAATATATAGATTAAAGCAAACATCCATGCTTAATAATGTATGTATATCATGAATGGATAATTATAGAATGTTTGATAAACTTCAAGGAAACATGTGTATAATTAGCTATGTCTTCATAAACAGAAAAACATGAAAACATCATTAGTAAATATAAGAATAACAAATATGCCTAAATGTATCTTTCTTTATCATAGCACTAATACATTACGACTATCCATGATCTATAATTTATCGAAACTCATTTGTGGATATTCATAATTGAACAATTTACTTTGACATTATATAGTATATACATGAGATTTAATAAAACCATGTGTGTTTGAGCAAATAAAAGAAACTATACTTAATACATACATCCATTACAAAGTATGAATTAAATATACTATTTATACATCATATATACTAGTTGTGATAGATGCATTTTGATTTAAAATAAAAGATGTCAAAGTTTCAAAAAGAAGCAAAATGCAAAAACACAATTGAAGGATGCCAGCCACTTTAAGCAACTACTTGGCATATCGCCTGGCACACAGTTGCTTGGACCAGGCGCTTGCCATACCACCTGACGATGCCCAACAGTCAAAAATTCAAATGTTGCAAGTAACAAAAATTCTAAGTTCCTTGTCCAACGATCAAGTTTTCAAGATCTATTTAAGGAGCACTCAAGGGATGTTTGAATAAGAAGATATAGAGCAAAAAAGAGAATATACAAATAAGAAAAAGAGAGAAATCCTCTTACAAATTCTAAAGGCCAAGATCTACCACTATCATATTCCAAAAGAGTTTTCATTCTTCAATCTCCTTCAAGGATAATCTCTCCACAACATAAAGGAAGAGCTTTTGCAACAAGAAGAACTGCATCTAAGATCTTCCTCAGCTCTCAACAAGAAACACGTCAAAAGGTGTAATTTCTTATTTCATTTATTTCATTTGTAGAAGTTGCTGGTTAACTTAAAAAGTAGGATTAAAAGTTGTTCATTAGCTTGTGAAAACCAACATGGTTAAAAGTTTTTGGTTAGCTTGTGAAAACCAACATTGTTAGAGTTGTTGGTAAGTTTGTAAAAACCAACATAGTGAGTTTCTGGTGAGCTCTGTAAAACCAATGTATGAGTTCTTGGTTAGCTTAGGAAAACCAAGTGTGATTCCATAGAATATTAGTGGAACTTGGGTGCAGCAAATAAGGTTGGCTCAGAGAGTAAAGTAGGTGTTAAGAGAGGGCCTGAACCATTATAAGTTGCGTGTGCTATCTATGATTGATCTTTCATTTATATTCTTATTTGCTTTATCCATTACTTCACTTTGATTAGCACGCCAACATAAAAGAATGAAAGGGATTTGATCAAACAGGGGTCAAAAGAAGTAAATTTATACCCCCCCATCCCCCGCCCCTCTTGGGTTTTAGCCTATTCTACTGGGACCAACATTTATAATGATTGAAAATTGGGGAAATTCAGATTTAACCATGATTTGGATGTCATGATAGATAATTGGGATAGAAACCATGTTAAAACATGTTTATTTTTTCTTTGGGAAAGAAATACTAAGTTGCTTGTTACTAGGAATATGAAATCTTGAAGTTGCATTTCAGGTATTTAATGAAACGACATTTAGAAGGGGGTAATGTCATTTTCATTGTTATTGAATTGTTAAGTATTCCCGATTTCAGGATTTAAATGGGGTAATTGAGTAAACCCTAGAAGGGTTGGATTGCATGCTTAAGCTATGAAACATATATGAATTGAGCTGTTAAAAGCTTATGGACTATATTGGCATATGAAAGACTAATGAAACATGTATGCTATGTATAGGGTTGTAACTCATGGTATTTGACTTGGAATTGTTCAAAGGGGTGTAATTCATCATATACAAGTAAGTAGGTTTACTTTGTTATGTATTTGTATTAAGAATTGTCTACATATGTATTTTGGGTATAATATTGTGATTTTTGTTATGATTGTGGGTGTCATAATGGGATTTCCATCATGATTATTGTATTATTCCTTAATCATGTTTTGGGAGGAATATGCATTGTGACATGCATGTTTGGTTAAGTTGGAAAATGAGGAAATTAGTATGGCATGTACTATGTTTGGAAAGAAAATTATACTATGTAGGTTAAAGCTAACCAAGTTTAACATTACGTAACATGTTAGCATGATAATTTTATAACAATACATTTTGGGAATAGTTAATGCATAAATCAATGTAGAATGAAGTGTGCCATATAAATTAAGTACTTCATCGGTAAATTACGTAAAATTTAGGCTTAAATATAGTGTTAGAACATTACAATTCAATGTAAGAGAATGGAAAGTAAGGGAAGAAATTAGGGTGAAATGGCAATTAGTGAATTAGGCGCCGCAGCGCCAACATAAAAGAATTGTCAAACATTTGTGGACAAGGAATCTGACGCCACGACGCTGAAACATTGCATGTGTGAAAAAAAAAATTTCTATGCATTTTAATGATATATTTATTTGAGAGTTTTGTTGAAATCTTTTCTAAGTGAATTGGAGTAACCCTTGGATATAATTCTTGGAGATTTAAATAGAAAAATGAAATGGGAAAAATATTAGAATACAATGTGATTGTTTAAACCTTGTAAGCGACCCAGTCCCAGGATGGTATGGTTATAAATATAATAAGCTTAGTTGGCATAATGGCTTGTATAGTCAGACACTGTTACGCCTAAATGGCGTAGTGGCTTATATAGCTAGATACTATATAAGCCACTTATATAGTATCTAGCTATATAAGTGGCTTATATAGCTAGATACTATATTAGAATACAATGTGGTTGTTTAAACCTTGTAAGTGACCCAGTCCCAGGATGGTATGGTTATAAATACAATAAGCCTAGTTGGCGTAATGGCCTGATTGGCTGGATATAGATCCGCCTAGATGGTAAGGACATCTGAATGACATAGTGGCTTGTATATCCGGATACTAATACACCTATCTGACGTCATGGCCTGCATGGCCTAGATAAGGATCTGCCTGGATGGCGAGGAGGCCAGGATGGCCTAGATATGTTTAGGCTTGATATAGATGGATGAAAAGCCTAATAGTTCCTGACACCAACATAGGTTGATGGCCTGAATGGCTGGAGAGGTTTGGATGACTTGTTTTTTTGAGACTTATCGGAGTACCTCTTAGGTGGGGATGGAGAACCTATAATCCCAGTGGAACAATGAGGGCAAGGTTCCATAGAGGATAGTAGAATACTATCATGGGCCTAGCAAGTTTAGTTGATAGGGATATCGAGAGGGACCAGAACACACCAAAAAGAGTGAAAAGGGTATTATTTGTTATTTGATTATCTTCTAAAAAATAATTGAGAAGGACGGTAGACTGATGAAGTCATCATTGCATTATTATGAGACATTGTATGTATAGATATGAATTGTTTATGATTTGCATAATGTGTTATTTATTTACTAGTTAATTCCATGCCTACTTACTAAGTTACTCAAACTCAACTTGTTTAAATTTTGGATTTTAGTTCATAGGCCTGAAGATAGAGGCCAATGTGAGGTTGGAGCTCAGGACAAGGATAAGATGTGACTCGTAATTACTAGGTGCTCATAATTACGAAATTTCTCTTTTTAACCTTTCGGAATGTATATAATTCTAAGTTCATAAATTTGTGCTTGTACTATATATAAATTTATGTAAATTAAGTTTAGTTGGCATGTCATGATATAGGTTAGATATAAAATCTATCTAACTACCTCAATCATAATGTGATTATTGGTTTTCGGCAGCTATAGGTGTAGGATGTTTAGTTTATGAAATGTTGAATATGTATGATTATACTAGATGATGGTTTGTATAGGTTAGAGATGACTAATATAAGGGAGACTCTGTCTAGAATTCCTTATGATATTGCCCTACAGTAATGCCTAAAAGTGGGGCATTACAACTTGATCTACAAAGGTTTATATAACTAGCTGTTAGTGGTAGTTCGGATTGTTAGAATCTATTGAGGAAGCTTTGAAGGATACATCAAGCTCTATAGAGGTCAGCTGAAGACTCTAGAAGAGTTGTCTCCTCTCCTGGTAGTGTACATGTTGAACCTAAGTGTTTTGGTTTTGATGATTAATAAAATTTATTTAATAACTTGAATTAAGCTAATGAAATATTGCTAAGATTTTTGAATTTAGTAGAAACCTTTAGAGGATACAAAAATGTTTAGAGGGACATTCAAAGGCTTTAGAGGAAGCTTCAAAAGTTCAGAAGTGGCATCTAGAAGTTTCAAAGGGAGTATTCTGAATTTAGAGGGAAGAAGAAGCTTCAGAAGAAGAAGAAGTTTCAGTGAGAAGAAGTCTCTAAAAAAGCATTCCAAGCTTTAGAGTAACTTTAGAAAATGCTTTAGATGGTGGACACAAGTCTAAAGGTCTCAGAAGTTAAGTTAAGAAGATGTTGAACCTGTCAAAAGATCTAAAAGTTACATATGAAAGATTTGAAATATGTTTAGAGGAAGATTTCCATGATTCAGAGATTAGAAGAAACAAACGCTTGAGTATGTATAACAAGGATCATTCACAAGGTGCAATTGCTCTAGAAAGCTTCAACGGATAGAGAACTTCAAAGTTGCATCTTTTCCATTTTAAAGGAGAATGAAGGCACAATGAGGTTTATTTTTTTTATCTTTATTTGAGCTTAAATCTGTATACACTTAGGCCTAGTTAGAGGAAGTTTATCTATACATTTTTGTATATGAAAGGGGGAGTTGCTGGTTAGCTCTGGTAATAAGATTGTATGAGTTTGCTAGTGAGCTTTGAGGAAAACTAGTGTGTTTGAGTTTCTGGTTAGCTCATGAGAAACCAAGTTGTATGAGTTTCTAGTTAGCTCATGAGAAACCAAGTTGTATGAGTTCTTAGTGATCTCTATAAACCAAGGGAGGTGTGATTCTACATGGTTTAATGGAACCCAAGGTTGGTGATACCTTGAAGACTGGAGTAGGTGCCAAGGGGGGGGGGGTGCGAACCACTATAATATTTGTGTTGTTATTGTTATTTCCATGTGTGCTTGCGTGCTTCCACTTCCATCTATTTTCTGTACTTGCACATCCCATATGTTTTTCTCATTTCACTTGGATTTCTAGTTTGTCCATACAACCTTCCTTTGGGATGCAACAGAATAGAGGATAGACCCCTCATTAAGAGGTTTGGTTTTATTATTGGCAACGGCCACTAACAATGGAGCTTGCTTATAAAAGTTTGGACCCTGTCTATAAAGGTCCATAACCATAGCTAGCGGCTTTTTTAATACATGAATTGCAAGTTAAAGAAATTTCAATGAGCTCATTACAAAAGACTAAAAATCCTTCCAAAGATTATAAATAGAGAAGCTTTTACACTCACAATGCAAAAAATTGTGCATTCACAAAAGACAAAGTTTTCTTTCAAAAGGTTTCTACTCCACTGAGCATTAACTTTGCTCAAAGCTTAAAGCTTCATCAATGTCAACTTCAAAGGAGTTCAAAGCTCAGTGTTTTATTGAGTAAACTTTATAGTCCTTGAAAAATTTTATACAATTCAACCTAAGTAAGACGCAAATTATTGTACAAGATCTTTTGTTTATTTGGTTTCTTTAAGTAGGAAGCTTATAGTATAAAGGTTAAATTCTAGAAGTAGGAAGACTTGCTTTATGTGTAAGAGTTAGTTGGTAAGCTTTGTAAAGCTATTGTATTGTTGAGAGTATTGTGATTAGTGGAACCTAAGATTTTAAAAGAGAAACTGTCTTAAAGAAGTGGAGTAGGAACCCAACTCAGGCTGAACCACTATAAAAATTATGATTATTGTGCTCAATGATGTCTTTCAAATCCCTTTTGCAATACATTTATTCTTATTTGGCCAATAAAACTATGAAGCTCAATTCCCCCCTCTTGAGCTACCATTTGATAGGATAATAACAATTAGTATCAGAGAAGACTTCACTTGTTAATCTTATTTGACTTATTTATTAACCAGTGAAGAGATCCATAATGGTCAATTTCTTCCACAACATTATGGTAGAAGATTAGTCCACCACCCATCCACCATTTTTGTAGAGATCTAACTATGGGTATTGGAAAATGTGAATGCAAAATTTCATCCTTGCCACAGATTACTAGTTGTGGCTTACTATAAAGAATAGAAAAAGTTATCCTAAACTAAGAGGACAAATACACACCAAAGGACATCATTGCAGTAGAAAGATATGCTAAGGCAAAGAATTGCCTCTACTATGCCATCTCACCCTGTGAGTTTAAATAAATCTCTCCATTTGACTCAGCTAGGGAAATCTGGGATAAACTTCAAGTAGGACATGAAGGAACCAATCCAAGGAAACAAAGTTTCACATTCTTCTATAGGAATATGAATCCTTCACTAAGGATTTAGAATCCATTTCTGATATGTTTGGCAAGTTCCAAAAGATCACCAACAAGTTGAAGAACCTTGGTGAAAAATACCAAGAGCCAAGACTCATAAAAAGGATTTTAAGACCATTCCCTAGCCATTGGATGCCTAAAGCAGCTACAATCTAGGAGGCCAAGGACCTGAATAAAATGATTGTTCAAGAACTCATGGGCTTCTTAATGACCCATGAAGTATTAATGAAGCAAAAGACAGTTAAAGAGCCTAAAGGAATGTGTGAAATTGCTTTAAGAGCCGAATCTGAAAATGAAGATGCCCAAGAAGAAGCATCCTCTAGTGGAGAGAATGATGAAGACATGGCAATGATGATAAGAAGATTTTAGACATTTCTTAGGAAGAAAAGAGTTGGAGGAAGCTCCAACTACTTCAAGAATAAAAATAAGAAGAAACAAGTTTCAATACACTACAACTACAACAAGCTCAGAAACATGTAGTATGATTATCTAGATTTAGAGAAAATTTTCAAAAGGCATGGAGACTATAAAAAGAAATACAACTCATACTTTAATAAGAGGAACAATAACAACAACAATAGAAGTAGTAAGAGATTTGAAAAGAAGAAGAAAGTGATGGTAGCATGGGAGGTGCTAAAGACAATGATGAATAAGAGCTCTAGTGATGCTAAAGTTGAACCTTAACATGAGGCATAAGTGAGTGTTTTCTCACCCAACAAAAGAGGAAACATTCAAGACTGCTATACTAGAATTAGTTTCATGGTCATTCATGATGTTGTAACACTTGAAAATGATTCACTAGATTTAAAATAAATTTTAAATGAATTACATGCTGATTTTCAAGGCCTCAAAAGCCAAACACTAAGAGACCAAGAAGGAGCTAAATAAAATGAAAAATGAATGCTCCAAACTATAGGAAGAAAAATTGAAGCTGAAGATAAATCAAAATAGCACAAGAGAACTTGAGCAAAAAAGAAAACAATGTCTTAAAGAAGACCTTTATAACCACCTTTTTTAAATTAAAACAATCTTAAACAATGCCTTAAACAATGCATCCAATAGCTAATCTTCAATGGTCTTCTTCCAAATGGTCTAGAACCTCTTCGAAACTTAATGCAAGTTCAATTGAAGAGAAAGAGGATTCCTGAGGATTTTTGAGCTAAAAACAATGCATTCACAAGATAACCAAAAGCATCCAAGTGCATTCACTCCTCTACACTTCAACTTTCAACAAGCTTCAAGCTACATCAAATCCAACACAAGAGGAGTTTGAATCACTTTCTATTTATTGAGCATTCTTTACCTTTAAGCTTTATTTCATGTACATCAGCCTATTTGGAGGCATTATTTTGTGCACATTTATTTTGGGTTTTAGGATTTTTGCTACTAAGGCAAGGGTTACTCTTGTACCAATGTTGTATTGTAAAGAGTTTCCTGGTGAGCTTGGAGAAACTAGGCGGTATTATAAGAATTTCTTAGTGATCTCAAAGAAACCAAGGGAGCTATGATTCCATAGTAGATAATGAAACCCAAGGTTGGGATACCTCGGAGAATGGAGCACGTGCTGAGTTGGACCAAACTGATATAATCTTTTTATGTGTATTATTGTATATGTTTCCTTCGCCATCTTTTTATTGCACTTCACATCCATTTAGTTTTCTAATCTTGCTTGATTTTTAACTTTTTCATACACCCTATTTTGGGACCTACAATTGCTATCAAACCTGAACTTATACACCTAACACCCAAATCCTTAACACCTTGCTAGTACTAGAGCATTCTCATCTCTCCTCCCCAAAGGACCCCCAAGAAAACTATTGGCTCTCATGCAAGTATAAACAATCATAAGTAATATAGGTGAGGTGAGTTAAGTATTGTTCCCATGAGGAAGTATGTTGTTATACACTAAGTGCAAAACTTATATCAAATTAGTATTATTTGACTGAGTGAATTGTAACAATTGTTATAGAAACAAAATCTAAATAGAAAAATAGCGCTAACAAATCACAAGAGCAAAAGAAGAAAAATCAATAGATGAAGTATCTAGTGATTCAACTTCACCTAGCAAATCAACTTATGTTGACGAATTGCATTGAGTAAATTACCAATCCTCTCATTATCAATCAAATGCACTAAAGTATCTATCACCCTTTCTTAAGTGCTATGGTAGGTGTGCCAATTAAAGTGATCTACTATGTCTCCATGCAAATCCAAATAAATAAACCCTTTAAGCTTAGGCCCATGTATGATATATGCACTCATAGGGTCACACACACAGATTGCACATGTATAATGGCTATCTCTAGTCTTCATTGCATCATATGTTCTTCAATTGAAGAATCTATTCCTAATTCATTTTTCTCAAGTATGAATTAGAAATCTCAGTTTATGCATATGGAGGCCAATAACATGCATTAAGTATAGAAAAGAAGAAACAATGAGAAAGACGATAATTAAACTCAAAAATCAAACATCTACATAAAATTCATTGCTAGGATCCATCTAACCCTAGATAAAAGAAATTTAGAACATCATATTTGGATTAAAAACAGTTGAGTAATTGATAAAAATAATCATAATCCAAGTTTAAATGTTGATTTAAAAATAATAGATGAACTAAATAGAAAGAAAATATAAATATTCAGGTTGCAATAGCTTTCTCCAATGATCTCCCTTGCTCCAAAGCTCTTCTCCGTTGTCTCCTTGAAAAAAGTCCCTTCCATGAACATGTTAACCTCCTTAAATAATCCCAATTAGGGTTATTTTTAATGTCCATATGGTTTCACAAAGTAGCCTTGTGCATAAAATATCCAAAATATTAAGGTTTTACACTTTTGCAATGCACTAGCGCCACCAAAACTCATTGTCCACAATGTCTAGGACTAGTGTCACTATTTTGACCATAAGTTTCTCGAAAGATATCTAAATCACATGATTCTTGATTATTTAGAAAGATAATTTTAAGGTATACAACTTTGATGTTTACTACTTCCTCAAAATAAGCCTCCATATATATAGCAAAAATTGGGTACAAGTGACACCTTTGTCATATTTAGCTGGTCCGAAGTCAAAGATAGTTGTAGTGTTTCGGCCATAAATTCTATGTTTGATTTCCAAATCCTATGATTCTTGATTATTTGGATAGGTAATTTTAAGGAATGCAATATTTCCTTAAGCAATCTTCATATGTACCAAAAATGGACTCAATGTAACATATTTTGCACATTCAACTCCTTTTTGACATATTTTAATGCCTAAAACACAAACTAACTCGATCAAGTGCAATATTTAATAAAATTTGATTATAAAATAATAAAATTATGTTATTTCAAGATTCAAAACATGTGAATTAGGGTATTAAAACATGACAAATTATGAGTTTATCAAAAACTTCTTGCCCAAACAACCTAGAAAACTCAGATAACCAAAGCCCAATACCTTTCCCAAACCTAAACTCATAAGAAGCCTAAAACTAGTAACATCCCATTGTCAAAGCCTATGAGAACTCAAATAAACTTAACCAATCTTCTAGTGAACCCATAAATTCAACCAACCAGATTTCTTCTCTAATTGTCACTTACTTTAAAATCCAAGCCCAAATACCTCTTACGAAATTACTCATCACCAAACCTGGAGGATCAACCCTCCAACAACTTCCCAAGCCATCTCTTCAATCCACTACTACCTCACTACCCTCCTCTATATCTGCCTACTCCACTTCCTTCACTCCTAAATGCCAAACCTCCTCCACTACCCCTTATCCTTTCACCTATACCAAAAACCTTTAATCTTCACTTCTTTTGGGTGTTACTTATGTCTTTTCTTTCATTTTATAGCTTTGTGCACAACAAATGTAATCAAATTTCTCCATTTAATGAATTTTAGTTTTTTTAATTCATATTTATATCATCTTTTTGTATTTGCATTGCTCTTTTGACCTTTACTTTTCCACCCTTTCTTTTTAATTATGTTGAAAAGGGGAGAGATTAGTGTAAGAACTCTTCTAGAAACCAAGTGTCAGGGGGAGCATGTACTCTAGGGTTGCATTGTTTTCTCTCTACGTTTGTTTTGTTACAAAGGTATTGTTAATATTTTGTCATCATCTAAAAGGAGAGGTATGATGAGTTAAAAATGTGGACTCTTAATTTTATGTTAGTTTGATTTTTATGATGAACAAATATATAGATAAGAAAAGCGAGTACTAATGATAAAATTTATAAGTGTTGCAGATATTTAATGAAAAATAAAAGATTATCAAAATAAACAAGACATACTCATTTAAGGGACATATTTAATCAAGAAACATTACAAAAGAAATCCAAGGATAATCAATAACATCTCAATAATGAAGCCAAAATAAATAAACTTCTAACATAGTTCTTGCAACTAAGGAAGCTAAAGAGAAAATAACTTCTTTTTATAGAGGTCTCTCGAAGGGCACTCAAATTTTTCACAGAGGATGTTATAGAGGAAATTTTCAAATCAATAGAGGTCTACAAACTAACCATTGAAAGTAGGTGAATGTGTTAAAGGCAAGAGGAAGACAAAGGAAATTTAGATGATGATAGAGGTCTATCCAACTCTCTAGAAAGGTAATCCACCTCACGTTCAATCATAAAGGAAGCATTTAGATCAATAGAGGAAGCATCATAGGTCTGTTTGATTTTCTAGCAATGGATCTCTTCCACAAATAAAATGAGAAGGAAAATCACAAAGGTCTTTGAGCCTTCTTATATCAACAAATGAATCAATAGAGGAAACAAGAGGGGTTTGTTGTTCCAATGAAAATTTTCATCTGATTTCTAAAACATTGTTTCAAAGGATATGTTTAAATGGTCTTATTTCAAACTATTGGTTTCTTTGATATGGCTTAACCCAAGAGGGGAGGGGTGAATTGGGTTTATAATTTTTTTTATTTAACCTTGGTTAATCAAATTCCCTTATTTCAAATGATTTGATAAAGAATGTATAATAGAAAGTTGAAAGTAATCAAATAAACCAATCACAAATAGTGGGCATGATATAAGTGGTTTGAGACAACCTCCCTACTCCACTCTTCCAAGCACACACCCATTGTACTTGGGTTCTGTTGGGATTATTGTATGATTTTGATGACAACAAAACTTGTCTTAAGTCTTGATCTATGCTAATGATGATTTTAGTCTAGAAAGTTGAAATGAAGGCAAATATGCTTAACATGAATAATCATTATTGCAATATTTTGAATGTAAGCATATTACATAAATTATTTTAAAAAATGAAGAATTCATTATGATCCATAGTGCATTAACTTTGTTTATTATATGTTGGATCATAGATAGATCATGTGCTTATCACTTTAATCTTTCATTAGAAAAATATAGTTTGTGATTTATTGATGTTCTAGAACTTGTGAAAATCATATGGGGATAAACATATTTTGATAAGTGTGCTTCATAGAATATATTCTTTACATGAAAAAGAAATCATGCTTAAATGATTTATCCATACTCTAACTTATGAAAATTATATGTGAATAAATATATTTTGATTTATAATGAAAAATAACAAGTTAACAATGTGGTAAACGTGCATAAATTTTTAAGTACAAGTGCGTTGCTACAGTAATTTTGATATAGTAAAAAATGCTATACTGCTGCTACAGTGACAAACGGAGTGGATTGTCTAAGCGAAGTGGAAGACAAAGTTTGTCTAAGTTGAAGCAGTAGACAAAGTGGAAGATGAAGTTTGAAGTAACAGACAAAGTGGAAAATGATGCTCGAATTACAGACGAAGTAATTGACAAATTGCTATAGTGATATGCTACAGTAACCTACTATAGTACAATGAACAAAGCTTAAGGCGACCAGCAGACGAAGTAACAGAAAAAGTGGTACGGTGCTATAGTAATCTACTATAGTAACATTGCTACGGTACCAACAGATAGATATTCATTTGATGCTTCATGCAAACAACAAATGAAGCACTGCTACAGTGATCCACTATAGTACCGACAAATAAAGCAAGGTAATTCATCTGTTACTTACTCTATACGAAGTGGAGCTACAATGATTTGCTATAGTAACTTACTATAGTAAAATTTACTATTTTCAAATATGAAAAATTCAACACTTTTTAGTAGCTAGATTTTGCAATAATATTCTTCCAAGCAATCCACAATCTTTTTGGATGGTAAAAATAGATAATCCATTGAAAGAAAATGAAATGCTTAAAGGTTCTAAGTGCTAAACAAGAATCAAACATTAAGAACCCATTCAATTCTCTAAGTGCAAGACTGCAGATATTTGTTCTAATTATCTACCATATTTCAGAAAGTTTAAGTTATAGAGATTTCAATATATGTTCAAAGATGTCAATCTGAATATTCTATTCAAAATCTCAAGAAACAATGAAAAGGTAGCAGATGGAAGAAGAAGTTTAGAAATAAAAAACACATTTGTCTGAAAATGAAGAAGCCCAAATTTATCTGGAATCAATTATAAATAAAGTAGAAGATGAAGAGAGTCTATTCAGCTGGAAAGAGACTTCATCTAATACTTACTTCAGACAAATGCAATAAAGCACTAGTCAAAGTGGAGGAGCTAAATTTGTCAGAATTTATTATCTTCTTTCCAAAACCATAAATCAAGTCAGAGCTGCAACATCTCCTCATTCATTAGTTGCCTGAACTAGCTATTCACCTTCTTCTATATTTAGGTCGGCATTGTAGAATGACTCTAAGCATGTGGGAATTAATTAGAAGATGACATTTTCAAATGGGAGATTGTCAGAATGGTCTTCTACATTTATTTCCTACTCATCTACTTTCGTCTCTGCATTCAATGAAAATCATCTTCCTACAACAGTCAAGTTTTCAAGAAAGCTATTTAAAGAGCAGAGATGAGACAATTCAAAATGGTAAAGGAATACTTTTTAGATACGCTTAACCTTGTGCAAATCCTTCGACCCATGGCCAAGAGCTTAAACCATCATTTATCTTTCATGAGCTTTAATCTACATTATGGCCATTGAGTTTACATTTTGGGAAGATCTTTCTATATTGTTAGAGCTATAAAAGATCATATCTTTCCCTGTGATTTATTATAACACTTTGTAAAGTATCAGTTTTTTTGGTTAATCTGAAAACCAGAGGGTTGTTGGTTAGCTCTAGAAAACTATCAAGTTTGTTGGAGATCTTTGAACCAGTGAGTTTCCTGGTGGACTCGTGAAACTAGAAAAGTGCTAGGAGCACTATGTTTATGCCCCTTAAAGCTTAAATCCAAAAGAGTGTTGAGAACACTACTTATGCCCCCTAGAGCTGGAATTTAGAAGAGTGCTGGGAGCACTTTGTATTTCCATTATATAGGATATAGTGGAACCCAAGGCATAATGAGTATGTGCTCTTGGACTAGTGGATGTAGGGATGGGGTTCCCAAACCACTATAAAAATTGTGTTGTCTGTGTGTGTGTTTGATTGCTTTTTTTAATCTTTCATGCACTTTACTATTTCCATTATTTATCTCATAATGTACCACACATAATCTCGAGAAAAGGGAAATGGTCTAGCAAGGGGTTAAGCAATGAATTTTTATATACCCAATTCACTCCTCTCCTCTTAGGTTAAGCCATACTTCGGGAACCTACAAGTAGTATCAAAGCAGGCTACATAACTATTTATAGGGATCTGCATGGCTAACCCAATACTATCATCCTCTATATTCTGTGAAGGATACTCCACCTCCCAACTTCCATATTATGATGGATCCGATTATGCACAATGGAAGATGAGATTGGAAATACATCTTAAGGTTAATAACCTTCAACTATGGAAAATCATTTTCATTGGCATAAGTGAGGATGAAGTGAGAGCAGAGCAAGAAAATGTCAAAGCTATGCCTTACTCTCTGCCCCACCATTTGCAAGTTTGTCTTAACCTGTAAGAGTGCAAGAAAAATGTTGGACAGGTTACAGACAATTTCTGAGGGGTAAATTGATTTGTACTCAAGTTTTACTAATTCTTTTACTGAGATTGAATTGAGTACAAAAAATGAAGAAAAGAAGAAGAGAAGGAAGATGATCAATTTGTGAAAGCTGAAGCACTGCAGATTAAACAACAACCACAATTTGAGAAAAATAAATCTTAAGAAGAGATTGAGATTCAAGAAGAAGATTTGGTAGGTAGTGATGTAGAGAAAGAAAAGAATAAAGAAAGCCAAATCTATGAAGGTGGACTTCCAACAAAAAGCAAAGATTTAGAGCAAGTCAACAAAAAGAAAGAAGATGAAGAAAAGAAACTCTATCAAGCTCCATCAAATGATAAATTGCTTCTTGATACTAGATGAAGAAGATATTTAAAGAAGCAAGAGATAAAGGAAAGGTAAGTACAAGTATGGCAACTCAAACCTTATACTACATTATATTCTTTTATTATCCATTTACTATTTCTGATATGATTTCATTTGTATATGAATAAAATGTTATAGTTTAGTTTAGAACAACCTAAATTAAATGAATTCATGATACAAAACTAAAACACAAATTGAAACAAAATTTTAGGGACACCTAGGAAAACATTAGTATAAGAAGCAAATAGATTAAGTAATGAATGATTCATTCAAAATGATGAAATATGTTCTATTTTTCTAGGTAGTCTAGATTCTTAATAGCATATTATTTTGCGATAAAAAGGAATAAAGCTCACATCTATTTGATTTTGCTAATGAAAGAAAGAGTGTAAGAATCTCTCAAGTGTATGCAGGAAAGGTTTGAAATGAGCAAGAAGGAGAATGATGAGAAAACAAGATCATCTTCTCAATCTACAAACTTCAAGCCAAAGAAAGAAAAGCAAGCATTAAAATGAAAATTCAAGATTGACATCATCATTTATGAGCTCAAATGCAGAAATTGAAAAAGGAAGGGACAACAGAGATAAGTTTGCTAAACTTGATATATATTTGATTGACAAGCACATTGAACATATGCATTTTACTGCTATACATTCTTCATGCTCTTGAAATGTACATCTAATTGCTTTGGAATATGAATTCATTGTTTCCAAACTAAATCATTCTAAAAATTTAAATTGATAAGCAAAATAACTAATCCTTAATATAATTACAGTCCCAAGGCATAGTCAACCCTGTTTGGAAAAACTCATGGTTTAAGGTATCAAATAGGCATTTCATGCCTAGCCATTCCTTTTGTAATCATCATTAAGGCTTGAATCCCCAAGATTGAAATAATTAATAAAATCACTTAAATCTTTATAAATGCTTAAAAGTTATGCTTAGGTCATAAATTACTGCATCTTATTCCTTATTCCCACCATTTATGACCATAATATTTGCAATAATGTTTGAGCATATATATCTTGAAATCATATAATGAGGAAATTCAAATAATATATGATAGTCTATTTCATTCCAAACTATTTTCTATAATTTTCGCCTCATCTGGAGTAGTCTTCAAAATTTTGATTATAAATTTCTTATACAAACTCAAAATTAGGTGATTCTTTATTCCTTAGATAGATAATTTAAAAATCTACAACTTTTATATTTATTATTTTTACTTAATTAGCCTCCTTATAGGAGTCATTGGGCCTCAAAGTGATTCCTTTTTGATTGAATTGAATTTCAAACTAAGTTTCAGCTACCGGAGATAGTTACAGTGTTCTAGCCATAACTTTCTTATATAAAATTAGAATTATATGATTCTTGATGTATTAAAAAAATATTAATAAAAGTTACAACTTTTATGTTTAACATAATTTCCTAATCTAACTCTAGAAGTACCAGAATTTGCCTAAATATGTCACTTTGCACTGATAAAATTCTTTGGAGATCAAATCCTATGTTGAATGCTGAAATATGATTCTTGGATGATTTGTTCAACTAATGAGGTACATAAATTATGGTATGAATAGATTTGTAAAAGGACATATTGAGCATATAAGAACATACAAAAGGCTTATGAATTGCTTAAGATGATTGAATTAGTGTAGTTTGAGTAAGCATGAAAAGTGATATTTATTTCAGATTGCCTCCATTTTATTCATGTTTCATAATAAGATGCCTTACAAGTAGAAATTGCAAATATGATCTTAGATGAATTAAAGAAGAATTTTTCATGAAGCACCCATGGATTTAGCAATGAAATTTAATTACTTTTGATGATCCAAAGTTTCGGTTAGAAGAAATTAGTATTCCTGAAGATTTATCTAAAAAGTTGCTAATTTCTAAGCATGTGAATTCAAGGAACTTGAGAAAGCCTAAGAGATGTTCAATTCACATGTATATCATATTAAGGTGTGCTATGTAAAGAGGTGAGAAATGTTGAGCACCTTTCTTTAGAGATTTAAATTGCTTTTACTTCATTTTCTAGTCTGTCTATGATAAGTAAAAGATAAATTGTTAAGGTGCAAATGAAGTTCTTTTCCTACTATTCAATGAATAAAGTAGCTTTGTCTATTGGTTTGTCTGTTGTAAGTTACAGACAACTCTTGATAGTGCGGACAAAGATTCTTCACAGTAGACGAACTGACTTCATCTATTGATTTGTCTGTAAAGAGCTATAAATGAATCTAAAAGGCGCAGACAAAGTTTACCTTCATAGGTATATTTCTTAGTCTACCATCTTAAAATGGAACAAAAGAAACTTAGGTTGTATAAAGCATCACCCAATGAACAAAATGATAGAAATCCCAATCTGAATTAAGAAAAATTTAGTGTTGCCATCATTGAACAATATCAAACTAATGAGAAAAACAAAAACAACATTTAGAATCATGTATTGTCATATCATAACTATTGAATGATTAAGAGGATGTGTATTTGTCAACTTATATGATTAAAACTTGGTATTTTCATTCTTAAAAAGATGTGGCAAAGTTTCTTATACAATTTTTTTGTGAAATATGACTGTCAGTTTAGTGTCCTTTGTGCTTATTTGAGAATTATGATTTTGATGCATCCTTGAAATGATATATGGATTGTTGCATGCTTGAAAACTATTTACATATCTTCAAAACTTAATTACAATTTGGATGTTGCTCATGACATAAATCTGCCCTTTATATTGCTGAAAACTAATTGTATCTCATCCTCATAGTTATGCTTTATATAGGACCAAGATCTATATGTGGATGTGAACTCTTTAGGAATCCAATAAGACAGAGTGAGAAATATGTAGATTTATGAGTCATAACCTTAACACAAAAAGGGGGAGAGTTTGGAACAAAAGAAAATTTATGAAAGAATGGATTGTGCTTTTGCTCTATATGATTTGATACAACAAAGGATAGTAGAACATTTCGGATTAAAGTATTGATCCCATACCATGCTCCGGATTGTATTTACCTATCATATCTTCTAGTTATTAAGGGGGAGACATATTCCATTGATTTTATACATCTTTTTGATGCTAACAAAAAAGGGGAGAAAATGTAGAAAGACTTGTTTAAGAAATTGGGATGATATATGGTATTAGGAAGGATGCTTGTCATGCTTTGCATCTAAGAGAATAATAGAATCATACGTCATGACTTGTCTTTATCAAACTTCATAGGATTAGACATTCCAATTAGATAGGGGAGTTTGCTATTGGCTCATTAGCATGACCTTTAAATATCACAAGTCTTCAAGTTTTATCATCATCAAAAAGGGGGAGAATGTTGGGATTATTATATGATTTTAATGACAATAAAACTTATCTTAAGACTTGATCTATGCTAATGATGATTTTAGTCTAGGAAGCTGAAATAAAAACAAATATTTTCGGTATGAATAATCATTATTGCACTATTTTGAATGCAAACATATTATATAAATTGTTTCAAAAAATGAAGAATTCATTATGATCTATAGTGCATTAACCTTGTTTATTATATGTTGGACCATAGATAGATCATGTGCTTATCACTTTAAGCTTTCATTGGAAAAATACAATATGTGATTCATCCATGATTTACAAATTATGAAAATCATGTGGGGATAAAGATATTTTGGTAAGTGTGCTTCATAGAATATATTCTTTACATGAAAAAAAATCATGCTTAAATGATTTATGTATACTCAAACTTATGAATATTATATGTGACTAAATATATTTTGAATTATAATAAAAAATGTCAAGTTAACAATGTGGCAAAAGTGCAAAAATTTCTAAGTATAGGTACACTACTATAGTATTTTTGCTACAGTAAAATTCTATAGTGACAAGCAAAGTGGATTATCTAAGATGAAGTGGAAGACAAAGTTTTTCTAAGATGAAGTAGAAGATGAATTGGAAGACAAAGTTCAAAGCAGTAGATGAAGTGGAAGACGAAGTTTGAAGTAACAGACAAAGTGGAAAATGAAACTCAAATTAGCAGATGAAGTAATTGACAATTTGCTAAAGTAATTTGCTACAGTAACATACTACAATACGACAGACAAAGCTTAAGGCGGCCAGCAAATGAAGTAACAGACAAAGCGGCGTGGTGCTATAGTAATCTCCTATAGTAACATTGCAATAGTACTAACAGATGGATATTCGTCTAATGCTTCAAACAAACAACAAATGAAGCGTTGCTACAGTAATCTGCTACAACGAGCCGCTATTGTAAGTTGCTATAGTACTGATAGAAAAAGCTAGCTAATTCATTTGCTACTTACTCTAGACAAAGGAGAGCTATAGTGATTTGCTATAGTAATGCTACTGCATTAACTTGCTAAAGTGATAATTTGCTTTCAAATATAAAAAATTCAACACTCTACAATAACTAGATTTTCCAATAATATTCTTCCAAGTTGTCCACAACCTTTGTGGATAGTAAAAAAAGATAATCCATTGATGGAGAACAAAATGCTTGAAGGTTCTAAGTGCTAAACAAGAATCAAACGTCAAGAACACATTCAATTCTCCAAGTGTAAGACTGAAGATATTTGTTCTAACCATCTACCATATTTTAGAAATTTAAAGTTATAGTGATTTTGATATATGCTAAAAGATGTCAATTTGAATATTCTATTTGAAATCTTAAGAAATGATGGAAAGGTAACTTTATTTGAAATCAATTATGGATAAACTAGAAGATAAAGAGAGTCTATCAAGCTGGAAAGAGACTTTGACGAATACTTAATTTATACAAATGCAATAAAGCACCGGTCAAAGTGTAGAAGCTAAATCTGTTAGAATTTATTATCTTCTTTCCAAAACCATAAATCAAGTCAAAGCTGCAGCATCTCCTCAGTCATCAATTGCCCAAACTAGCTATTGACCTTCTTCTATGTTAAGGTTGACACTGTAGAACGACTCTAAGCATATGGGAATTAATTAGAAGATGGAATTTTCAAATGGGAGATTATCAGAACAGTCTTCTACATTTATTTTGTACTCATCTACTTTCATCTCTGCATTCAATGAAGATCATCTTCCTCCAATGGTCAAGTTTTCAAATGAGCTATTTAAGGATCAAAGGTGAGACGATTCAAAGTGGTGAACGAATACTTTTTAGATATTGCTAACCTTGTGCAAATCCTTCCACCCATGGCCAGGAGCTTAATCATTATCTATCTTTCATGAGCTTCAATCTACATATTTTTATGGCCATTGAGTTTATATTTTGAGAAGATCTTTCGATGTTGTTAGAGGTATAAAAGATCATATCTTCCCCTATCCTTTATTATAACACTTTGTAAAGTGTCAGTTTTTTTGGTTAATTTGAAAACTAGAGAGTGATTGGTGAGCTTTGGAAAACCATTAAGTTTGTTGGTGATCTTCGAAACTAGTGAGTTTCTTGGTGAATTTGTGAAACCAGAAGATTTGTGGGAGCACTATGTTTATGCCCTCTGAAGCTGGAATCTAGAAGAGTGTTGGGAACACTACTTACTTCCCCTAGAGCTAGAATCTAGAAGAGCGCTGGGAGCATTTTGTATTTCTATTATATGGGATATAGTGGAACCCATGGCACAATGAGTGTGTGCTCTTGGAAGAGTTGATATAGGGACTAGTTCCTGAACCACTATAAAAATAATGTTGTCTGTGTGTATGTTTGCTTGCTTGTTTTATCTTTCATGCACTTTACTATTTTCATTATTTATCTTACAATGCACCACACATAATCAAGAAAAGAGGGAAATGGTCTAACAAGGGGGTAAGCAATAAATTTTTATATACCCAATTCACCCCTCCACTCTTAGGTTAAGCCATACTTTGGGAACTTATAGGTTTCACTATCTCAATAGGGGATGCAAAATAGTTCCACCAAACTTCTAGATTCTAGCTCTATGGGGCATAAACTAGTGCCACTACATTCTTCTAGATTCTAGCTTTAGGGGTTTAATCACTTAGTGCCTTTTATACTCTTCTAGATTCCAGGTTTAAGGGGGATAATACAAATTAATAAGTTGATCATGAGATAAAATCACCCTTTTTCTTCTTGAGTTTGGTGTCCAATACCAACTCAAGGAATACACAAATGGAAATGATGAAGAAAGAAATTACACTTTGAGTGCGTTTTAATGAAAGCACTAAGGAAAACCTTATGATCCTTAAACTCTAGCTTCTTTGCAAAGGATCTTTCCTTAGTGTTAATGATTAAAGCCTTGAATGAGAATAAACAAAGGTTGAAACTCTTGCTTTGAGTTGCAAGGTAATATGAAAGTTAATGCTCAATGGATATTTTGTAATCTCTCCTTGATTGGTAAAAATCCTTCTTTTCAACATCCCAACATCAATCCATTATAGATCTTTCAAAAGCATGACCATTAGCAGTGGTCAGGGTGCAATTAATGTAGTTTATTGTTCAAAATTTGTAATTGTTGTAATGAACAAACGGATCATAGGGTGTTACGATTCAGCAAGTGATATGGCAAGCGGCTGCACTATCAACTATGGTCAGAAACCTGGCTTTCTCCCAAAATTATGTTGTTGCCTATTTGTAGGTGAATCACAGGTGGCTGCACTATCTGCTACACTAACAGGCAGTATCCGTAGGTGGCATGGGTTTGCCAAGCGGTTCTTCTTTTAGTGTGTAAGGCAATATGTGGGAGGTGCCTTGGCTTCAACTATGGTCGCAAGTGGTAGGCACAAGTGTTTGTAGTATCAACTATAGTTGTCTAGGGAATTCATGTCTTTTTAGAAGACTGTAGGTGGTTGCGGTGGGCAGCTGCCATTTGGTTATGGCGCAGGTGATTTACGCAAGTGGCTACACTATTCGGCAGTGACTTGCATTCACTTTACTACACGTTGATTTCCCATGATCCTTGAGATTTTTCATGTATATTGTGCTATGTTTTTGTTAATCATCAAAATATGGAATATCACATCTTTAGCAAGTTGGAGCATTCACTATCATAAACCTCTTTGAAGCTTATAAATACAAAGTCCTTTCAAGAAAAGATAACCTTAAGAGCCTACATTATGCATTTGCAAGAAAATAAAAAAAAATCTTTCAAATTATTTGCAAGTGCTGTCACTTGACTATGCTCAAACTCACTTTGATTCTTAAGCTACATCTTTACACACTTAAAAGGATCTCAAAGCACAAGATCTTTCTTAAGTAATCTTTAGTATCACTCATTTATATTATATTTTTGTCCTACTAATAGGCAAAGTTTTTGTAAAGGTTATTTATTTTCATTCCTTCTGAAGTTTTTTTTTTTGCAAGTTGGAACACTTGCAATGAGTTATTGTTTTAAGATTTCATTGGTTAGCTTAGAGAAATCAACTATGTTTGGGAGTTTTCATCTTTAGTGGAACCTAAGAGAAGGGACTATCTTAGAGAGTGGTGTAGCAACTCAACTCAGGCTAAACCACTGCATATTGTGAGTCTTTATGGTGTGTGTTGTGCATCCTTATTTATCACATTTTTACACCATTTATCTTTTGGCCAAAAATTTTTTGGGCTCAATTCACCCCCATCTTAGCCACATGCTATTTTTTGGGACCAAAAGTTACAAGGTGATATGTGGCCAATAAGCAATGACTCTTAATGAGTTTGAGTTTAATGTTAATTGTTGGTACCAAAATAAGATGTATGGTAAATCACAAAACCAAGCAAGTTTGGAAGATTAAATGGATGTTAAAGTATAGAAAATAATTAGAAGTAGAAGCACATAAGCACACATGATAATAAACACGTAAGGATTATAGTGGTTCAGGCCCCCTTAGCACCTACTCCACTCTCCAACAATGCATTATGATAGTGATTCTTCTAAGTGACTTCATAAAACCTAAACGTTCTCTTGAGTCATCTATGATTTTATGTCATGATATCTAGATCCTATTTAGGATTACCTCTTCTCATTGTCAAATCCTAAATATTTAATCATTCAATAAGCCAGTAAATTGAAAGCATTAATTACGAAGTATCATAAATAAACCAATAACAATGTCAATCACCCAATTCATTGATCACACCATGAAATCCACATAAGATCCATCTCCCCTCTAGAAGGAGTTTAGCCACTCATGATTAAGGAAAAGTCAATAATATAATCATTCAACATCATCATGATCTGAATCCAAACTTAAATTCAAGATACAAGGGATAAGAGAAAACGAAAACACTAGAAAACAAGTGATAGCAATTTCTTCCCCCTTGACACTTGTCTTTCGATCCTTGAATTTGAGCTTCTTCCTCTTGATCTCCATGCCTTCTTTCTCCTCTTCAAAGCCTTCAAGAAGACCCTCCAAATGTCCTAAGAAAACCTAAAAAAAGTCCCTAAAAAATCTATCTAGTTGGGTTTTATCGCACACAATCAAGTGAGAGAAATCTGCACGTGCACTTTAGATAAGGCAACACCGTAACATCGGAATTGTTGCTTGCTAATTGTTCCATGTGCATGAAATGGCATCATGGCTCCACTTTTGGGCACCGTGGTGCCCATGTTGTTGCCTCATTTCTTGCTATTCTTGCTTCCTTCTCTTGAGTCTTCTTTAGCCATCCATTTGCAAACTTCTTTACCACATCTAATCCTTTATTTTGCTCCATTCTCTCCACTTTCCAATGTCCTAAAAAAACACAAGTAAATCAACATGAATTTCATATAAACTTCTTATGAACCAACAATTAATAAGCCTAGTAAATGCATGATGTAAGTGAATAAAATTCACTAATTAAATACTGCCAAACTTATTAATTTGCTAGTCCTGGAGCAAATCACAAGAGAAGAATAAACCTTTAAGAAAAATACGAAAGTAACATTGATCAAGTTCATCCTTCAAAGACCTTGAGAGAATTAACATAGGTAAGAAGAAAACTTCAAAATGTCATGTATGTTTAGAATTTCAACCTGAATATCATCCTATATATCCTCGATTCCTGGTGCATGTGCAAAAATTTATAGCCACTCTAATCTAAATCACTTCATACTTGGATGAATTTATGTAACTAAGTAAAACATGTTCAATTTAGAACCCCATATGCTCATTTCACTCATCATTCTTCAGTCATCTTGGCCAACATTTCATTAAGAATCAATAGGTCTTGTTGTGTTTGTAACAGGTCCTTAGGCTTAGCTAATAAAAAAAGGAATAAGAATTCACAGATCAAGAGAGATTGCAATAAACATACACATGATGGTTTACTCTCATTTGTATTCTTCTTTTCCTCTTATGGGCTACATTACTATCACACCCTCAAACTTATTTTTTTTGAAGGCTTTTGAATGAGATTCCCCCAAATTTGGGCTATAATGCTACCACACCCCCCAAACTTATTAGTTGATGTGATCCCCCCAAATGAAGAATAAGTCCTTATTCTTTTGTCCTTTTCTTTTTCCTTTTGGCATTTTACTTTTCTATACACCTAAACTTTTCTTCTTTTACATCACTCAAATCTTTATAATAACCATGTGTCTCTAGTATATCTTGTCATAGGTCAGCATCATTTTTCAGGCTCAAAGGGTTTTGAGTGGCTAAAGAAAGAAAAGTTGAATGATGGTTATTCGTTTGCTTTGCATATGTCATTCTTTTAATAAAGCTCAATATGGACACTAGTGACATTGATGTACTAGGTTAGCCAGAATGACTCAAATTGATCAAGAAATGCCAACATCTTTTTCTCAATGAAATGTCACCTAATTTTTGCCTCAAATAATAATTGAAATGAGTTTTAGAATTCAAACAAAGTTATACATACTTAGTCACCTAAATTGTTTCTAAGTACTCAATTGATCCAAACTAAAATAACTATGTGATGAAGTGTGTAAGGAATTTGAAGTAAACAAGACAAATATTCAAGTCAAGCACATAGACTATATTGACATCCATCATTTTCCTCTTAAGCCATTGTTATAACTTCATGTTCATATCATTGGTCTACTACAAAGAACCCTAATCAATGCTCAAAATTTTTCAAATTTTTTTAAGAAGTTACAAAACAAAAACATAACCATACTCAAACATTAAGTAGGACTACCAAAAAGAAAATAAAACATGCAAGACTACAACAAAACAAAACACACAAAATATAAACACAAGACATAGAATGCACGTGTCATCACACTCTTAAAATGCGAGTGGCACTGTGGTGCCCAACTAGCTGGTCATGGGTTGCCATATGCACACTTTCCTAGAGTTGCGGCTCTGAATTTGGGTGCTGTGGTGCCAGCTTTGCTGGACCTTTGATACAATTTGATGAATCCTTGGTTAAAGCAATGTGTTGTTTGCTTCATTAGCCTTAAATTAAGGTTCTCCCCCTTGCCAAACATTGATAAACAATCATATCCTGAAATAAGTCAATTAACTAGTATAAAAAGACAAATTAATAATGACACTAGACTAATGCAGTCAGTATGAATAGAATAAGCAAAACTGTATGCAATCAACAACTAACTAATTCCAAGAAATTTAAAGAAATGAAAATTTAAAAACTTGGGTTGCCTCCCAAGAAGTTCTTTGTTTATAGTCTCAGCCTAACTCATTTCTTTCTCATTCTACATCTTTGAAGTGGATGATATCTCTACTCCTGCTTTCATGCTCAAAGTAGTGCTTGATTCTTTGGCCATTCACTTGAAATATTCTTCCATCTTGAGTCCTTAGCTCCACTGCTTCATGAGGGAAAACTTTGTTCACTATGAACAGTCCTAACCACCTTGACTTAAGTTTTCCAAGGAATAGCTTCAAACAAGAAATGAAGAGTAAAATTTGTTGGCTTGGATACAATTCTCTTTACAGAATGAGCTTATCATGCCATCTCTTGGTTCAATCTTTGTAGATCCTTGCATTTTCATACGCCTTATTCTGGAACTCCTCCGATTCATTGAGTTGGAGCATTCTTTGCTTCCCCTAAAGCCTCAAAGTTTTGATTCAGCTTTTTCATAGTCCAATAAGCCTTGTATTCTAGTTCAATGGGGAGGTGACAAGCTTTACCAAACACCAATTGGTATGGTGACATTCCAATTGGTGTTTTAAATGCTGTCCGATATGCCCATAATGCATCATCCAATCTCTTGGACCAATCCTTCTAGTTTAGGCTGATTGTTTTATACAATATCTACTTTATTTCCTTGTTCGTAACTTCTGCTTGTTTGTTGCTTGTGGATGATAGGCAAGTGATACCTTATGCCTCAAACCATACTTAGAGAGAAGGTTGTTAAAAAGTTTGTTACAAAAATGAGAACCCTCATCACTAATAATTGATCATGGTGTCCTGAATATTGTGAAGATATTCTTGTGCAAGAATTTCAGCATCACTTTTGAGTCATTGGTCGCTGTGGTCACTACCTCCACCCACTTGGAGACATAATCAACGGCTAACAGAATGTAAGATTGGCCGAAAGAAACTAAAAACAAACCCATGAAGTCAATTTCCCATACGTCAAAGATCTTCACTTCTAAGACATTCGTTAGTGGTAATTCATGACACCATGAAATCATGCCCATACGTTGGTAGTGATCACAAGTCTTCACAAACTCATAATTATCCTTGAAGAGAGTGGACCAATAGAAGCTTAACTGCAAGACCTTTGCATACATTTTGGTAGCAACCTAGTGACCCCCATACGGAGATGAATGACATTGCTGCAAGATGTCTTGAATCTCTTCTTCTGGAACACACGTCTTAATGATTTGGTCAGCAAACCTTTTGAACAATAGAGGATCATCCCACAAGTAAGCCTTGACATCATGCAAAAATTTCTTTCTTTGTTGCCATAAGAGATCTGGAGGCAAGGTTCCACACAGTATGTAGTTTACAAAGTCTACGAACCATGGACACTTTCCACTTAGAATGAAAAGTTGCTCATTTGGAAACTTCTCTTTAATGGACTTCCCATGTCTTGGATGTTCTAGCTTGGACAAATGGTCAGTCACCACATTCTCGCTTCCTTTCTTATCCAAGATCTCCACATCGAACTTTTGTAGTAGCAAAATCCACTAAATCAACCTAGATTTGTCATCCTTCTTCGTGAACAAGTACTGGTTAACTGCATGATCGATGTGCACTATGATTTTTGACCTGATAATATATGATTGAAACTTTTCAAGTGCATACACCATTGCTAGCATTTCCTTCTTAGTTGTGGTTTAATTTTGATGTGCTTCATCCAATGTGTGACTCGCGTAGTAGACGGATCTAAAAATCCTATCATGTTTATGTCCAAGTACAACCCCCACTGCAATGTCACTTGCATCGTACATTATTTTGAATGGCTGGTCCCACTTGGGCATTATCAGTATTGGAGTTGAAATTAGCTTCTTCTTCAATGTGTTGAATTCCTACAGACAATTTTCATCAAATGAAATGTCTTTCTCCAGGAGATTACATAAAGGCTTAGAAATTTTAGAAAGGTCTTTAATGAATCTCCTATAAAAGCCTGCATGGCCCAAGAAACTACAAACTCCCTTTATATTGGTTGGAGGTGGGAGTTGTTCAATGGCTGAGATCTTCCCTCAATCTACTTCTAACCCACAAGATGAAATCTTATGCCCTAGCATAATGTCTTCCCTAACCATGAAATGACATTTCTCTCAATTGAGAACAAGGTTAGTTTCTTCACATCTCTACAAAATAAGAGATAAGTTATGTAGGCATTGATCAAAAGTAGGATTGAATATAGAAATATCATCCATAAACACTTCCATGATATTCTCCACCATGCCGTGGAAAATAGACATCATACATCATTGGAAAGTGGTCAGAGCATTGCATAAGCTAAAGGGCATCCTCCAGTATGCAAAGGTACCATATGGACATATGAAGGTTGTTTTCTCTTGGTCCTTTGGGGCTATCACAATTTGATTATAGCCCGAGTATCCATCCAAAAAATAATAATAATCATAAATAGCCAAACGATCTAACATCTAGTCGATGAAAGGTAAGGGGAAGTGATCCTTTTTGGGGGTTTTGTTCAACTTTCTGTAGTCAATGCAAATTCGCCACCCAGTGATTGTCTTGGTAGGGATTAATTCATTGCTCTCATTCTTAATCACTGCCATCTCTCCTTTCTTAGGCATACATTGCACAAGTCTCACCCATTCATTATTGGAAATAATATAGATAATACCTGCTTTGAGTAGTTTCAACACCTCAACACGTACTACGTCTTTCATCGCAGGGTTGAGTCATCTTTGATGCTCTATGGAAGGCTTGTATGAGTCCTCCATTAAGATCTTATGCATGTAAATAGCAGGACTTATGCCCTTTATATCTTCAATCGACCAAGCAATAGCTATTTTTTGCTTCCACAGCACCCTCAGAAGTTTTTTTTTCTTGCAAACCTGCTAGAGAAGAAGAAATAATCATCATAAAGGATCAATTACTGCCTAAGAATGCATACATGAGGTGGTCTGGCAACTGCTTCAATTCTAGCATAGTTTTTACTTCTTACGTCGGTGATTCTTATACCAATGCTTCCACCTTTCTGGTGATTTTTCCTTTGATGATGTCTCCAACACCATGACATGCTTCAAAATTTCTCTTGGACCTATCATATCTTGACTCACAAAATTGACAATGGAGTTCTCCAATGGGTCTTGAATACTTTTTTCAGTAAATATAGAGTGAACACAATCATTCAAAACCTCTTTTCTATTACACGTATCTTCTCAAGGGGAAAGTTCATGACATGGTAAATGTTAAACTTTACCTCCTCTTCATTTATCCTCAAGGTCAGTTCTCCTTGCTGGACATCAATTAGTGCTCTTTTCATTGCTAGAAATGGCCTTCCCAGAATCAAAGGCACTTCATGATCTTCCTCCATGTCCAACATGAAAAAGTCAGCCGGAAAGATGAATTTATCCACTTTTACTAGCACATCTTCAATAACTCCCAAGGGATAGGTTAAAGATCTATCTGCCAGCTGTAGTGTGATGGTAGTAGGCTTTACCTCTCCTAGTCCAAGTTTCTGAAAAATTGATAAAGGCATTAAGTTAATGGATGCACCTAAACCACATAATGCCTTATGAAATGAGGAATTTCCTATAGTGTAAAGTTAATGAAACTCCCTGGATCCTTTAATTTCTGAGGGAGCTTCCTTTACAAAATAGCACTACATTCCTCTGTTAGCTTTACTAAATAAAATTCCTCCAGCTTTGTCTTTTTGGACATGATTTCCTTTATAAACTTAGCATAGTTGGGCATTTGCTCCAGGGCCTCTGCAAAAGGAATGTTTATATGAATTTTCTTAAAGATTTCAAAAAACTTATTGAACTATTCATTTATTTTTTTCTGAAATCTTTGTGGAAGAGGAAGTTGGGGTTTTAGGATTGGAGGATTATCATAAAATGTAATCCTCCCTAGTTTGTAGTCTTCCCTTTGAGGTTCTTCTTCCTTTTTCTCTTTCTCTTCCTTTCCCTATACAACATCTCGACTTTCTACCTTTGAGGAAGTTTATGTCTCTCCTTGCATCCTAAGGGCTTCTAGTTCTCTTTCACCCCTTAATGTTATGCATTGCAATGCTCCCTTAGATTCTTCTCCATGTTGCTTGGAAAATTACCCTTGTTTGAATTGTTGGAAGAACTTGCAATCTACCCAATTTGAGTTTCTAAAGACTTGATGGATGCATTAATGTTCCCCATGGTTTTTTTAATGTTATCAAGTCTTGCTTCATTTCTTGAAAACCTAGCTTAGCTCTCATTCATGGAAGTGCTCATGAGGTCTTCAAGGGATGACTTCTTCTCTACTAGTTAAGATTGGTGTGAAGGTTGAAACCTAGGAGGATAGTTTATGGTGTTCCTTGGATTTCCATAATGGAGAATCTCCTAATTCCTCCATCCTCGATAATATTGGTTTTGCATGTTGTTCCCTCGGAAGCTATTGTAGCTCTTGTTGTTAACATACCACACTTCTTTTTGGTTGGATCTGCAGCCATGTATTATTCAATTAGTAAAGAAGAAGAAGACTCTTCTGAACTAGAAACTCCCTTTGAGGCTGAATTAGCTATGGCTAATTGGTGCGTTAAAGAAGACATCTGTGTAGTAAAGGCTATGATTGGATCCACCTCTAAATAGCCTGTAACCTTCCTCACCATATTCCTTTCATTTGGTCATTGAAATGTATTGGATGCCATGTCTTCTAGCAATGAATAGGCATCGGCTGCAGTCTTAGCCATCAATGAGCCTCCGGATGTAGCATCCACTTTTGTTCACATTTGGCCATTCAATCCATTGTAAAATAACTAGATTTGTAGCCAATCAGGGAACCCATGCTATGGACATCTTTTGATCAAGTCCTTGAACCTCTCCCAACATTTGTAGAGTGGTTCAAAGTCCATCTATCTAAATTGGCCTATCTTGCTTCTAAGTTTAGTAGTCTTAGCCGAAGGAAAGAACTTCGCTAGAAATTTCTCTACCATCTCATGCCATGTCATTATACTCCCTGGTTGTAGACTCTGCAACCAACCTCTTGCCTTGTCTCTCAGCAAGAATGGGAACAATCTTAATCTGATGGCATAATCTAGGATGCCATTCATCTTCACGGTGTCACTTATATCACTAAACATTTCCAAATGAATGTTTGGGTCTTCATTTGGAGAACCCCCAAACTAGTTTTGCTAGACCATATTAATCAATGTCAACTTCAAATTGAAATTGTTAGCATTGATCACTGGATGAGTGATGCTTGAATAATTCTTGTTAATCATTGGCTTGAAGTAGTCTTTGATTGGACTTTCTTGGTTCTAATTTTCCTATTGGTTTTTTTTCTACCATTACACCGGATTTGGCTCTCTTCGCTCTCCTAATTTCTCGTTGTGTTCTTTCGATCTCTTGATCAAAAGGAGTCAAATCATGTGCTCTAAAAGATCTTAGGACAGAGTCTCCCCTAAAATGTCAATTTCATGCTTGTACAGTCATTTTCGTATAGTCTCATACATGCATGGACACCAGTATATACAATAAAATACACCCACACATTGTCCGGAATGGCAAGTTGTATTATGATGACAAATGACCATACTAACATGTACACATTCCACTATTTTGGCTTGTTATTACAATTATCTCATACATGCCTATTATATATAAAGTTTAAATCTTTTAATTTACAATTTATATATTACACCAAATATTCAAGAGGAGAATTTTATCATCCCAAAACCACCAAGCCAGCATGAAGATCATAGCCTATCTCGATCATGTGCTCCAACCCCATGTTGGGCTTTATCTTCTGACCTCTGTCCTCAAGGCATACACGTTCATCATTTTCATATTATTGCCATGACCAACTCTTTCTTAGAATTATCAAAATTAATGATATCATTCTTTCATCTCATTGGTGTGCAATCAGTCCCTTCCTGTACCCCCAACTATGAAGCCTACCAGGTCCACAACAGTTCCACCACTTTCCTCCATGGTACCCCACCCTCATTGCTCCATAGGGATTCCAAGTTCACCATCCACATCCAATGAGGAATTCAGATATATCATACTTATTAGTAGCTAGGCATCACTACCCACATACCATATATCATGTCCTCTCGGCATATCTGTACCTCATAAGTATCACAACCTGCTACCCAGGCATACCTTATCTCATTGGAATAATGTCATATCTATGTCACCTAGGGTATATTATATCCACCCCTCACTATTGTCCTACCATGTTCATTTTAATATCATCCAGGCATCCATGTCATTAAGACATATCCATACCCATGTTAAGTTCGGGCCATCAAGGTACCATAATATCATCATTACCATGCACTCTTTTTACTTCCTAAACCTTCAAGAAACATCACAACAATTTCCCAGAAAACCACCTTAATTTTCCTTAAGAAAATCCCACAAAAGCTATAAAAATCATGTCTCCCATTATAGCCACATGTCATTACAGTGCCCAGATTTGTTCATCGCCTGACTGTGCAATTTCATAGCATAGTGCCGAGATGCCCAGCTGGCTGCCCTATTCTGTCTTATTTTTCTTGCATATTGTTCTTCCATTCCAAAGAGTCTTTCTTTGGCTATTCATTTGCAACTTTCTCAACCACATTCATACCTTTCTCTCACTCAATTTAATACATAATTATCAAGTTTTTCCCGCTCACTTGATTTAATCATGCACATTGTGGTTCATGCATCATAATGTGAAATGTCGTGCAATGCTCTACCAAAGAAAATCAATTGAACACATGATCAATTAAATTCTCAAGGCATTGCATCAAATGCACAAATTTCATCATGTGACATCATAAAGCAAGGAAGTAAATGCCAAATCAAAAAACAGTGCCCGTATGCAGCATTATGGCATTACTCTATCCCTTTCCCTATCCACATTCATGTATATATGTGAAAAGAAACCTACTTACCTTTATAGAGGCAATTCCACGGTCCAATGGATCCTACACATATGCCATATCCCATTTCAAATTTATTGTTGTTTAAGTGAGAAACATAACCTAATCTAATAGACTAGTTAAAAGTCATCCCATTCTCATTATAATATATTCTTATTCCCTTCTACACTTAATATCCTAGTTAATACCACATTAATAGACAATTAGGGCTATGATAAAATCATTCAGTTACAATTTGCTTTCCATAGTGTCATTTCATCAAACACTTAATGTGCATTACTTAGGGTCATTTCATCAAACACTTAATATACATTAATCCCATCCTTAATTTCTAGCAAAGTGTAGTGGCTAAAATTTCATTTCTATCATTATACAATCATTGTTCACATGATTAACATAAAAATTAACCTTGCTAACTAAGCCATAATGCCCCCAAACTCCATTAATTATCTTTCAAACCTACTCATTCACAAAATATCCTACAACAAGGTAACCATATGGCTATCCCATTTCAGGAACAACCCTTTTCATGGATTTCCCATGGATAAATGTCACCATCCACATCATAATTATGCATCCTACTCAATTTCCCATGGAATTACCAAAATAACTTGTCCAAATCAAACCCTAACTCCATGAAATTATAAGATCACATCCCATCGAGAACATAATTTACAAATTAGTTCAGGAAAATACCTACCACTGCAATTTTTGGTTGCTTTCCACTCCAACTTCTCAATTCCTTCCACCAGATATTGTAAACAACTTCTTTGGCAAGATCTCTTCTGCTTCTACCACTCAAAGGGATGGGTTTTCATTCCCTAACTGCTTGGGATGGCATTAGCACACTAATCCTACAAATTTTCTACAATAATTACATGAAAATGGTGTAAAAAAGGGCTGTAAGAAGTGGGTGTTGGAGAGGAGAAGAAGGGGCAATGAATTATTGGGAAGATGGAGCTAATGGAGCAATTTAAACCTAATCCTCTCTGGTGCTCTGATAATGTAACTTCAGAGCTTACAAATGTAGCCTTCATTTCTCAATATGTACATCAATTAAGTATTATCCCTACATTCTTTAGTCATTCTTTTCACAAATACATAATTTACATAACTAATGGTTTGAAGAAAATTTTCTTAGCTCAAAATTGGGAGGTGTCACACGTACACTATCAAGAGACCAAAATAAATTGAATCATATGAAAATAAAAGAAAGGAAAAATTAGAGTACAATAAAAAATCCAAATTAAGACTAGGATTATCTTGTGACAATATTACTAAAAAATGAAAATAATTACAATCCCTGACAATGGTGCCAAAAACTTGCTCGCTGCAAATATTCCACAAGTGCATGGCATTAAGTTTTGTAATATAATGGTGAGAGAGTGTCGTCTCCATAGGGATTGCAAATGGCATGCTTTAGTAAGAACAAATCAAGGTGAGAAAACTAGAGGATTGATTTCACTTATACTTCAGTCATGGTGTTTTCAACTTATCATATGTTGATTATTATATTGGTTTATAAATCAAGAATTGCCAAAACACTAAACTCCCTCTCCCGAGTGTCGAGTCTAGTATCTACTCTTAATCCCCCAACATTTGATATCCCTCTAAAATTTGGAAGATTAAGAATGCATTACGATAGTGATTCTTCTAAGTGACTTTATAAAACCTAGAAGCTCTCCCGAGTCATCTATGATTTTATGCCATCATGCCTAGATCCTAATATTTAATCATTCAATAAATGTCTGGTAAATTGAAAACATTAATTACAAATCATTGTAAATAAACCAATAACAATGTCAATCACCCAATTCATTGATCACACTATGAAATCCACATAAGATCCATCTCCCCTCTAGAAGGAGGAGTTTAGCCACTCATGATTAAGGATAATTCAATAGTATAATCATTCAACATCATCATGATCTGAATCCAAACTTAAATTCAAGATACAAGGGATAAGAGAAAGTGAAAACACTAGAAAACAAGTGATAGCAATTTCTTCCCCCTTAATGCTTGTCTTTCGATCCTTGAATTTGAGAGTTTTCCTCTTGCTCTTCACACCCTTCTTTATCCTCTTCAAAGCCTACAAGAAGACCCTCCAAAATGTCCCAAGAAAACCTAAAAAAATCCTTAAAAACATCCTTCTAGCTGCCTACCATTTGTTCCATGTGCATGGAATGGCATTGTGACTCCACTTTTGGGCATCGTGGTGCCCATGTTGCTGCCCCTTTTCCTACTATTCTTGCTTCCTTCACTTGAGTCTTCTTCAGCCATCCATTTGTAGACTTCTTTTCCACATCTATTCCTTTGTTTTACTCCATTCTCTCGACTTTCCAATGTCGTAAAAATACACAAGTAAATCAACACAAAATTCATATAAACTTTTTATGAACCAACAATTAATAAGCCTAGATGATGCATGATATAAGTGAATAAAATTTATTTATCAAATCACGTTTGAGTAAATATTGCACTTAATAGAGTTTTTTTTCTGTTTTAGATGTCAAAATCTATAAAAGAAGCTAAAGATTATAAAAGGCGTCACTTTGATCACTTTCTGGTATGGATGAAGGCTAATTCATAGAAAATGTTCATCATAAAAGTTTCCCTCCTTCAAAATATCTATCCAAAACATCATGAATCACATGATTTTGAGTTTGGATGAGAATGTTATGACCAAAATACTATGATTGTCTCCAAAACTTTAGACCCTTTATAAAGTAAAAATTGTTAAAAGGCATCACTTGAAATTTATGGCACACATGGAGGGTGAATCAAAAAAATTGTTCAACACATAAATTATATCCCTTCAACTTATCTATCCATCAAATCAAGCATCACATGATTTCATTATCAGACGAGGAAGTTATGGCCAAAATATCAAGATTATTTTTGGAGACCTCTGAAAGCAACTTTAGAGGTTCTGAAGAAACTTTATAGGTGTGAATGCAAAAGACATTTCATTGCTTTAGACCCTCTAAAAATAACTTCAGAGGTGCTAAAGGGTTTCAATTGGCTTAGAAAGGTTTCATACATGTGGAATAATGCTTCAAACCCTCTGAAACAACATCTTGAATTCTCATCTCGATCTTTAGATTTTCTGAAGCGCAGTTTCAGAACCTGTGAAGAAGCTTAAACAAAAAAAATTTTAAATCAAAATTCAAAATTAAAAAGCATGTTCAGAATTCCTAAATTCTTTCAAAGGTGTATTCAAGAGAAGAAAACAAGTTTTAGAAGCTTCTTAGCAGCACTTTCAGAGAATTCAGAAGTACATTCAAGGAAGTCTAAAACATTTCAAAAGTGTGTTGAAGAGAAAAATTCAAGTTTTAGAGTTAGATAAGTTACTCTAAAGTCATGTCAGTGATCAAGCTTTAGAAGTGCATGTTAGAAACACATCCAAATGGTCTCAATTATAGTTCAGAGTGGTTTTAGAAGTTAGGTGCCACAATGCCCAGGATTTATAGCAAATTGAGTTATATTTGGAAGTTGAATTCTCTGTGGAAGTTTTGTTGCAATTTTTAGAATATGAGATATGCAATTGTGGAGTTATATTTAGAAGTTGATTTCTAGGCATGAGTGTGTTGCAATTTTCAAAAGTTATCTTTGGAACCCATGATGTGCAGCAACTCAGTTTGAACTCCTATTTTTACACATTGCAACTTTTAGGAAGATATCTTTTAGTGTGGAAAGACTGACTTATTCTTAAAAAAAGATCTTTATGCATAAAGGCATTACAATTCATGGAGGAGTTTTACTAAAATCCTATTATTTGGGTTATTTAAGGACACGTCCAAACACAATTCCACACAGAGAAAGTGCAGGCAGAGAGTTTTAATGAGAGAAATAAGAGAGCAAGAGTATGATTTCAATTCTGCAAACATGCATTTTCAAAGATTTTTCTTTCTATTTTTATCATAAACTAATTTTCTTTTTCTAGGGCAAAGATGTAGCCCTCATGGATACTCCATATTAAACTGGAATTTTGTTTATTAATTCAATGTTATCATATTTCATTCATCATGATTATTGTAGTCATCTAATTTATTTAATTATCTGATCATTAATTCTATGAATTAGACTTATTGTTTAAGAACATGGTTATGGTAGATGCCTTATGCTAAACCATGTTAGAGCTCTCTTGAATGAATGAATAGAAAGATATGATAGATGCCTTATGTTAAACCAATCTATTTGGTTTATGAAAGTTCTTTTAATCTTAATGGGTTTTCAACCTCAATTACGCTACATGTCATAGGTAATTTGATGGGTGAAAACACTTGATTTAAACTCAGATACCTAATGGTAATATCATGCATTAGATAGAATGAACCCAAGATATGAATTGAATCCAATATCCCAATGACATAGAATATCCATGAGTGGTGAAATCGAATCCCTACACTCTTGCAACCTTGAAATCTCTTTTATACTACTCACTATCTCTATTATTTTTTGAATCTTATGCCAAGATTTACTTAATTTCTGATTCATCTTGATTAACTTAGGATAGTTTCTATTTCAGTAACTAGATTTAATTAAGTCAGTTTAATCAATTCTCTAGGGGATTGACCCTTATACTTCTGTACTATACTGCTACAATACTGCTACAAATTCGTGCACTTGCGAGGAAGTATAATTTGAGTCATCAAGTTTTTTATGTTGTTGTTAGGAATTAATTTTAAATTGATTTGGTAATTTAGTTATGTTTTTTTTATTTTCTTTGTCATATTTTATTATATTTAGGATTTTTAGGTTTATAACTTTCTTTCTTTTTCCAAAATTGTGAGTGCATAGAAAACTATTGTTGAATCCAGTATTCCTTCCCTTGAACGATTGAATTGACAAAGTGGAAATAGAGACAAAGAGCATAAGTGAATAAGAAAAATAGATGGCTAAAAACTAGAAAACAAGGTGGTTCAACAAGTAAAATAGTTTATGAAAGAGTTTGCACGCCCTACTATAGAAATATTGCCTTCATGGATTGTTTTGAATGATAATTCAAGGAATTATGAACTAAAATATATACACTTCAATATGCTTCCTTCTTTTCATGGTGTAGCTATGGAAGATGTATGAACTTTCATGCATGGTTTCTACTCAACTATTTAAACTTTTCCTTTGCAAGGACTCACAGAGGATCAACTGTGTATGAGATGTTTCCCATACACCTTGAAAGATGCAGCAAAAATCTGATTCAGATCATTGGCTTCCATGTCACTAACCACATGGGATACAGTGTACAACATTTTCATTGGTAAATCTATTCTCATGCTAGAACAACAGAATTGAGAGATAAGATAGCAACTTTTGCTCAAATTGATGGTGAAGCATTCCATAAGGCATGGAAAAGATTTAAGGTGATATTGATTCAATCTCCCCACTATCGATACCCTTTAGAGTTGCTTAATCAATTCTTCTATGATGGATTGACACAACCATGTAGGCCATGGTTGATAATGCTGTAGGAGGAGCAATGGAAGAAAAAACCCCAAAGAAAACATATGAATTATATGAGATGCTTGGAGTAAATGCATAGCAAAAGAGTGTTAGAGGTAAGTCTAGGGGAATGTATGAGGTCAACTCTAACATTGAACTTTCTATATAGATGTCGGAGTTGGCAAAGCAGGTGAAATTGATGTGCTTTATGATGATATATCAAGAACAACTTGTTCCTGCTGAGGTATGTTCAATATGTGGTACTGCTGGTCACTCACATAATGCTTGTCCTTCTAGTGAAAATTTTACTCGCATGTCGGAGCAAACAAATGCAATAAACTTCTACAATTAGAAAGCGTAATGACCCATATTCAAATACCTACAATCTTGGTTGGATAAATCATCCAAACTTTTCATAGAACAATAATCAGAATCAAAATCAAGCAAAAACATTTTTTCAACCTAAGAAGCTGTAACGCCCCACCTTCTGAGGCACTACGTTCAATATTTTCCTATAATTTCCCCACTTCTAGGGTGGGGGTGCTTTCATACCATTTTGTCACACCTTGCCAATGGGCCTATGCATTTCACATTCCCCTATAATTTCTCTATCTTTAAGGGAATTTTTTCCAATAATCTAGTAGTCTCTCTTGAAATATGAGTGTCTAACTTGACATTCATAAATATATATATAATGAAATGTCAATAATTAAATTTTTTTAATATAAATCATAACACACGCCCATACCCACAATTTTCTGCCCTAGACCAAAACAAAATCATGATGGCAATACATAGATCCATTTAGAATTTTATCACTATGACATACCAATGCTATACAATATATAAATTATTCTAATTTTCTTAAACATCAATACACCTCATTACAGAAATCTGATTAAATTTCCAATTACATATACATGAAGGAATTTTTAAATACAATACCTAATTATCCAATGGGATTCCAATCCCAATATTGTATTACACTATCAAAAATGTCTTCAAATTTTTTCACCAGTCCCAACTCACAGTTGAGATTTTTCACTTGACCTGCCAGCTAAAAGTTAAAATAAGAAGGCATGAGTCCAGGCAACTTAGTAAGTAGGCTAAATAAAAGAAAAAAATAATCCATCCAAAGTAGAATGTTCTAACTTAGAATATGAATAACACTTGATAATGCAATCACACCATGTCATCCCATATCATACATGTTCCATGCAAGCATTACTTAGTACCATGGTGTCATTCAAGCCCTGTCTCATGCTATTATACAGGGGAATACACAAATTCATCATATAATATATATCCACTAATGCACATAAGGGAATCTCTGCTATCCCCAACCAATCAATCATTCTCTTAGTATATCAATTATCTTGCACATATATCAAAGGGATATTCTCTGTCCCTTTCAATAGACATCCATATTGTAAACCATACACCAATTATTCCAATCCAAGGGCTACTCACTATCCTTAACAAACCAGATTACATCAATCTTAAACAGTTATGGGATATGTACTATTCCCAACTAAAACATGCATGCCCAGATACAAACAAATGGGATATTTAATATCCTGATTTAGCATCATACTTAACCATAAGAAAGAGCCTACTTACCTTGCTAAAGAAATATGGTGTCACACTTGCATAATCCTTCGTGTTCCATATCTTCTTTTCCATTCTCAAATGGCCTTGTAAATGTAACGAACAATCCTATTTCAATTTGCACACTTGTCAAGTATCTAATCATTTAATTATTCATCTTTCTCCATTAAATCACATTTAGGGGTTTTCATCTAGGCCACCATTTCAAGTCTTTCTTTAGTAATCCTTTTAGATTAGGATCCCATATTCCATAACCATCATTTAACACATCAATTGTTTATGTAATGCTCATTAAATGGCCCATTTACAATTATAGTGAAATCACTTAACCATATTATGTGTCTCATTAAGATTTTCATCCTAAATCACTCCCCCACATTGCAAATAACAAGTTAATTTTCATTTTAATGAGGTGTCTTAAAGAAATCTCATTCCCAACATTACATGCTTATCATACAACATGATTAACATTCAATTATCCCTAAGAACCATTCAATTAAGCATTTAATCCATTTAATTCATAGCTTACATAGTCATACACTAAAATCCTTTTCCAATTTCCACATACGTTATGGATCACAATAAAAAATTTGATTTCTCATGACCCAATAACCTTAAAATATTATCAATTACTAATTAAAACTTCCTTTCATGGTAATCACACATAAATCATGCATTTTCCATAATTTTTACTATTCCTAGAACCCTAGTTAAGCATAAATCATGATTTCTCTGATTCAATTAATTTCTAAACATGTTATAATCACATAATTAAGTATTTTCCCCATGAAATACTCAACAATTTTAGCTCAATTCCACCCTTACATCACTGTTCATGGTTTACTTCAAACTCTAATAGAGCAAGATCATAATTCTCTTGCCCAATCCCATTCCAAAACATCATTATGCATGGATTAATCACTTCCCTCATGGTCTTAACAACAAAATCCATCTCTTCCTCAAAAAGCTACTATACATGAAATCCCAATCATGCCAAACCATCAATTCAAATGAGAAAATGAAGCTTACCCTGATATTCACTTGTGGCTTCCTCCTTAATACGTGAATTAGGTTCCAAATCCACCAAACCCTCCATGGGTTGCAACAACATAGCCTCTTCTTCCTCTTCCACCGTCCAATCTTTAAAAAACCAAGCTAGAAGGGATGGTTGAATGATTACCCATCTAAATTCTTTTGATTTGTAGCAAAAGAAGTAAGAAACGAGGCACAACTAGGTTAGGGCATGGCCACGGCATTGGCGAAGAAAAATAGGATGGATAGAAATGAAAAATGGAACAAACCAAGACTTAAAAAGTTAGACTTTTTACTACTCTAGTACACCACAGAAGTTGTGCCATGGCATAGAATTTTTGTACCATGGCACAAACTCACTAGATGCCTAAATTTTTGTGCCGTAACACTAAATTTTTATGTTGAGATAGTATTAGTAATTTGAGTATAACCTTTACATATGATGTCCAATTCACCTAATTTTTCTGCAGTTAGAAATATAGCTTCAAGAACTATAACTTTTATGTTGACTATGTTTTTCAAATCATCCCTCATCTATGTTAAAAATTTAAATAAAGTGATAATTTTTGGTATTTTTCACTCATATAGAGCAGTTTTGATGCATTGATCATAACGTCCTCATACAATATTAAAATCATGATTATAATAATTTAGAAAGATAATTTAAATATTTACAACTCTCAAGTTTGAACACTTTTTCTAATTCCTCCAAATTCTATATCAATAAATGAATACAATTGACACCATTTTCAATTTTAGCGTCCATTTTTATTTTTAGCTTCTTTTTAAACATATTCTTGTGCTCAATCCACAATTTTAGTTTATATTTCATTTCCCCATATTAATATCACATAAATAAAATAAAATTATATTAAAATGCATAATAATACAACCTCAATTTGGTTTGATGATATCATATAAACACCATCCCATTTATCTTACACTTTCAAAACATTGGCTCCACAATAGAACATAGCACAAATTTTTGTCATGCTAATTTAAATTTCCAATTAATTCATATGCATCATATCCATTGGAGAAAACTTGCAATAGAAGAGTGTTAGAGGTAAGTCTAAGGGAATGTATGACATCAACTCTAACGCTAAACTTTCTATGCAAATGTCGGAGCTGGTGAAGTAGGTGAAAATGATGTTCTCTATGATGATATATCAAAAACAACCTTTCCTATTGAGATACATTCAATATGTGGTATTGCTAGTCACTTACATAATGCTTGTCCTTCTAGTGAAAATTTGATAGGCATGTTGAAGTAAACAAATGTAATGAACTTCTACAATCAATGACAGCATAATGACCCATATTCAAATACCTGTAATCTTGGTTAGATAAATAATCCAAACTTTTCATGGAACAATAATCAGAATCAGAATCAAGTAGGAACATCTTTTCAACCTAAGAAGTCCACTCTTGAAAAGGATATATTCATTCAAGCAACCCAAACTCAATTCCAAAATAATGAATCAAGATTCCTGAACTTAGAGGCATCTATGAAGAAGATAGAGACTCAAATGGGGTAGATTGTAAGCTTGAGTAAAGTCATACACCTAGAAAGCTACCAAGCAAGCCTGAGTAAGCAAAAATAATCACGACATTGAAAAGTTGATAGGCAATTGATAACCAAGTTGGTGAAGAAACTGCTGAATCTCATACTTCTGCAAGAACTGACAAAGAGAAGGAAAAGTCGGAGGAGGAGGTGAATGCAAGGAGGGTCGTGTTTCCAATTCGTAAGCCTCTAGTCAACTATAAACCACCACCACCATATGAACCCCCAGTCCTATTTCTAGGATGATTTAAGTAGGGCAAGATAGATAAGCCATTTGCTGACATTTATGGTATTCTTTCTAAAGTTAATATTAACTCACCCTTGCTTAACATGATTGAGAATATGCCAGCTTATGCAAATGTTTTGAAGGAATTGAGCTCAAGGAAGCATAAGTATGAATCACATGAGAAGGTAATAATGTCAAAAGTGGCTAGTGTAGTTTTGCAAACAAATCTCCTTCTAAAACTGAAGGATCTAGGTAGTTTCAACATCAGAATTATAATTGGAGGTGCAAATAAGGTAAAGGCAATATTGGATTTGGGTGTTGGTATCAATCTGATGCCTTAATTCTATTTAATTGCAACTTGGTTTGAGAGATTTGAAACCAACCACTATGACTCTACAGCTTGAAGATAGATCAATAAACATCCTAGAGGCATTTTAGAGGACATCTTGGTTCAAATTGATAAATTGATTATTCCTATAGATTTTGTTGTACTTGATATGGAGAGGCAAATGGTTCTAGAGAGAGGTGCCCATTTGTCTAGGTTGCCCATTCATGGCTATAGCAAAGACAATCATAGATGTACAGAATAGAAAACTAAAATGACTGTTCTAGATGAGACTATGGAGTTTTCTATTTACAATTCTCTAGCCTTACCTTTAGGTCCTAGCGATTATTTTTAGATTGATAATTTGGACTCACTTATATTATCTACTTTTGTGTAGCAGGAAACAGAAGACAAATGAGAGCTATTGCTTATCACTGATGAATTGGAGGAAGATAAAGAGATCAAGGAGTTATAAGAAAAGTTGGATAGTGCAAAAGAAGTTGAAGAAGATGAAGCTACCAAGGAAGGGTTGACACATTTGAACCCCAAATTAGCACCATCAATTGTCATTCCACCAAAACTAGAATTGAAGCAACTATCACGAAACTTAAAGTATGTATGTCTTGGTGAGAATGATACTCTTCTAGTTATAATTGTTGTTGAATTATCTATTGATGAGTAGAACAAGTTGTTGAAAGTCTTGAGAGAGCACAAGGAGGCTATAGGTTGGACATTAGCCGACATTAAAGGAATTAGCTCTACTATGTGTATGCATAAGATTTTGTTGGAAGATGATGCAAAGCCTTTCAAGGATGCTAAAAAAGACTTAACCCACACATACAACAAGCTATTAGAGCAGAAGTGATTAAGTTGCTAGATACAAGTATTATCTACTCAATCTCTGACAGCAAATGGGTAAGTTCAGTTCATGTGGTATTGAAGAAATATTGATAATAAGGAGTTGGTACCAATGAGAATGACTATAGGGTGGAGGATGTGCATAGACTACCGAAACCTCAATGCAACCACAATAAAGATCATTTTTCTCTCCCTTTCATTTACTAAATGCATGAATGATTAGCAAGTCATGCTCACTATTATTTTCTAGATGGATTTTCATGTTATAATCAGGTTCCTATTGCTCCAAAAGACTAGGAAAAGACAACATTCACATACCCATTTGAAACATTTGCTTATCGAAGAATGCTATTTGGTCTTTGCAATGCCCTTGCAACCTTTCAAAGGTGTATGATGTCAATTTTTTGACATGATTAAAAGGTTTATTGAGATATTTATGCGATTCATTTGATGATTGCCTTAATAATTTGAAATTAGTGCTTAAAAGGTGTATTGAAATGAACTTGATATTAAGCTAGGAAAAGTGCCATTTCTTAGTTAAGTAGGGAATTGTGTTGGGAGATATTATTCCAGAAGAGGCAATCAAGTGGACAAGACAAAAATTGAGGTGATTGTTAAGTTGCCTCTCCCAACTTTAGTTAAGGGAGTGAGGAGTTTTCTTGATCATGCAGGTTTTTATAGACAATTCATAAAGGACTTTTCAAAAATTTATAGACTACTATGTAAACTTGTTGGATAAAGGCGTGACTTTCTTTTCTGATGATGAGTGCCTTGTTGCTTTCAATAGCTTGAAAGAAAAACTAACTTTTACTCCGATTCTGTCAATTCCTGATCAGTCCCATCCATTTGAGCTTATGTGTGATGCATTTGATTTTGCATTGGTGTTGTGTTAGGACAGAGAATAGATAAATTGCCTCATGTGATTCATCATGCAAGTAGGAGTTTGAATGAAGCATAATTGAATTACTATACCATTGAAAAAGAATTGTTGGGAAAATACCAAGACAGTTTCCACAGACCTCTGAAAGCAACTTTATAGGTTCTAAATAAATATTAGAGGTGCGACTATGAAAGCCATTCCATTGCTTCAAACCCTCTAAAAATAACTTTGAAAGTGTTCAAGGAGTTCAATTGGTGCAGAAAGGCTTCAGACATGCGGAACAGTGCTTCAGACCCTCTGAAAAAACTTCCTGAATTCTCATCTTAATCTTCAGTGTTCTCAAGTGTAGTTTTAGAACCTCTGAAGAAGTTTTAAAAAATCTAAAATCAAAAGAATTCCTAAATTCTTTCGAAGGTGTGTTCAAGAGAAGAAAACAAGTATCAAAAGATTTTTAGTAGCACTTTCAGAGAATTCAGAAGTACGTTCAAGGAAGTCTAAAGCATTTCAAAAGTGTGTTAAAGGGAAAATTTTGAGTTTTAGAGTTAGGCAAGTTACTCTGAAGTCATGTCAGTGATCAAGCTTCAGAAATGCATGTTAGAAACATGTCCAGATGGTCTAAATTGGAGTACAAAGTGGTTTTAGAAGTTTGGTGCCACAACGCTTAAGATTTGTAGCAAATTGAGTTATATTTGGAAATTGAATTCTCTATGGAACTTTTGTTGCATTTTTTAGAATCTGAGATGTATGATTATGGAGTTATATTTAGAAGTTGATTTCTAGGTGTAAGTGTGTTGCAATTTTCAGAAGTTGTCTTTGGAACCCAAGACGTGTAACAACTCAGTTTATTTTTAGAACTATTTTTACGTGTTGCAACTTTTAGGAAGCTATCTTTTGTGTGGAAAGACTGAGTTATTCCTAGAAGAGGATCTCTATACATTAGTTTGTGGAAGATTTTTACTAAAACCCTGCTGTTTTGGGTATTTAAGGATTGTTCATACAAAGTTCAATACAGAGAGAGTGCAGGCAAAGAATTTTGATAGGAGAAACAAGGGAGCAAGAGAATGATTTTAAGCTTCGCAAACATGCACATTTTAGAAATTTTTTTTCTATTTTTATCATGAGCTAATTTTCTTTTTCTAGGGCAAAGATGTAGCCCTCAAGGATACTCTATGTTAAACTGTGATTTTTGTTTCTCAGTTTAATTTTATCTTGTTTCATTCATCATGATTATTGTAATCATTTGATTTATTTAATTCCTTGATCACCAATTCTATGAATTAGATTGATTGTCTGAGAACATGGTTATAGTAGATGCCTTATACTAAACCATGTTAGAGCTCTCTTAAATGAATGAATAGATGGTTATGGTAGACACCTTATGCTAAACCAATGGGGCCTTGGTTTAGGTAATAAAGAAAAGCATAAAAGATTCACAAAGTGAGAGACATACAAATGCAAATTCACATCATAATTAACTACATTTTCCATCTTTTCTTCCCTCTTTTTTAAAAGTAGTGGATTGTATTACTACCACACACCCCAAACTTATTTTCTTTTGATTTCCTTTGGGATGTGATTCCCCCATTTGTACAGTAAATCCCTCTAATTGTTTTCTTTTTGCCCTTTTCCTATTCTTTTCACATTTTACTTCATAACACTCCCAAATTGATCTTCTTTCAATTCCTTTGATCCTTCGTTAACAACTTCATGCATCTAATATGTCTCTTCAAAAGAAACGGCATTCAATTATCAGGCTTATAAAGAATTAAGATGATAAGGTTAAAGAAAGAAAATGAATGGTAGTCTATTACATGCTTTGCACATACAATTCTTTCATTAAGGCTTAAAGGGGACACTAGTGATTGAAGAATGCTTAAATCATTTTCTCAGTGATTTGTCATATAAAATTTTACCCTTAATAATGATTAAAACAAGTTCTAGAGTCTCAAATACATCATGTTCACATAGTCACGTAAACCTTCTCTTAGTACTGAAGCAATTAAACAACATGTCTCCATGTTCAAAATAATAAGGAATCTTAATTAAAGCTAAACAAGTGTTCAAGTCAAGCACACAGACTAAGCATACATCTTGTTGATCCAAAGGATATGATTTTGATGATTACCAAAACTTGTATTTAGACTTGCTTTATGCTAATGATGCTTCCAACTTAAAAAGCTTGAAATACAGACAAATATGCTTGATATGTATATATTTGGTAATCATTATTTATGCAAGCATATAAACAAGTTTAATATGAGTCTAAATGTTTTACAAGAAGAAGAAATTGTCTTAATCCATATTGTTTTCAACCTTGCTTGCTATTTCAATGTTTTGGATCATATGCAAATAAATTTTAATAAAAATATCTTGTGCATGCATAAAGAACGAGAATATGATCTATACTGCATATATCTTGGTATATGACTCTATAATGGATCACATTCATATATGCTTAAAATATGTATGACTTAGTAAGTTATTATTTGTGCAAGCATGTCAAAATCTTCAAAATGAAGGTTGTGCATGATCCACAATGCATTTAGTTTGGTGTATTTTATTAAGATTTATTAGATCATTTATTTTTTTCTATTATTTGATAAAGAAGAAAATAGATGTGATTCATGAAGTTATCATTTGTGTATGAAAGGATGAAAATATATTGAACGAATTCATGCTTTACAAAAATATGATTCACATATCTACCCATATTCTACAAATTGTGTAAACCACATGTGGATAAATGTGTTTTGATTTAAAATAAAAAATAACAAAGTTTCAATAGTGACAAAAGTTCAAAATTCAAAGTGCAGAACCACAACTACTTGGCATAGCTGCCTGTTGACATCATTTGTCAATTTCAAACACAGAAGCCAAGACCTAAACCAAGTCCAAAGAAGCAATCGAGCATATCACCTGTCAAGTCCCCTACTACCTGTGCATATTGCCTGGCACTGCAGCCACTTGGCTCAGCCATTTGTGGATGGATAGGAAGAATGGTGTAGGAGTTTTTGTAGAAAATTGACTGCAGCCCCTTGGACATACCGCCTGGGGCATAGCCAAATGGCCCAGCTGCCTATGGTATCGCTTGCTGATGTTAAACGGTCAAAAATCCAAATGGTGCAAAGCCATGACTTGTGCCCTACTTCTTCCAAAGGTCATGATTTTCTAAAGATCTATTTAAGGAGAAGCTTAGGGATGTGTCAATGGTTGAAAAACAAAAGAAGAAGCAAGTGATTGAACTTTAACCTTCATCAAACATCTTACAATCCCAAAGGTCAAGAGCTTAAACTTCCACACTCATAGAAAAGCTTTCATCATCCTATTTTCTATCAAGGCCTACTTCTTCACAACACAAGGGAAGAACTTATACATCGACAAAAGCACCATCCCAAGTCTTCTCATCACTTAACTTGAGGAGCTTCAACGCTATCAGGTTTCCCAGTGTATTCACCACAACAAGCTGTCAAGATCAAGAAGCTTCAAAGCCACATCATTTCCTACTTCAAGGAGTTTGAATCATAGTAAAGTTTTCAATGTATATCTTTTTATAATTGTGCTTTAATTGTGAGTGTACAACTTAGCCTAGATAGAAGCATTTCACTAATCACGTTAATTTGTGGAGTTCTTGGTTTGACTCATTGGAAAACCAAGATTGGGGGAGTTGCTAGTTAGCTCATTGGGAAACCAAAAATTATGAGTTGGTGGTGAGCTCGGGAAAAACAATCATTGTAAGAGTTGGTGATGAGCTCAAGAAAACCAATCGTATGAGTTTTTGGTTAAAGGCAATTTCTAAAGGGCAAATAGATTTGCACTCAAATGATACTAAGAATGACTTGATTGTAGGAGATCAAGAAATGAAGGAACAAATTCCTAAAGAAGAAAAAGAAAAGAAAGATGATCAATCTATGAAAATAAAAGAATTGCAGATCAAAGAACTACCACAAATTGAGGAGAAGCAATTTCAAGAAGAGAGTGAGATTCAAGAAGAAAGTATTGAGCCTCTAGCTCAAACTAAAGAACAAAAGGCTGAAGCAATTGAGGAACCTTCTTAGGATAAGAAGAAATAACCTGAGAAAATAAGAAAAATAAAAAGTAGGATAACAGTGAAAGAGAAAAAGAAGAGAAAGAAGAATACCTCCTTCAAAAGTAAAGTTGATTCTCTTTTTGATAGGAGCATTAAAAGAAGAAGGAAGATGAAGAAAAGATGAAATACCAAGTTCCTTCAAAAGAGAAACGGTTCCTTAACACTGGATGAATAAGTCAATACTCAAAGGACCAAAGGTAAAGGAAGAAAGGTAAGTACAAGTATGGTAACTCAAACCCAATTAGTTTCAAATATAGCTTCAATTGTTCATGAGTAGGGCTATAGAGTTTAAATTAGATCAGAAGAACTTAATGAAAATAAAACTCATGTTACAAAACTAAAACAAGGAAGAGAATTCTAGAAATCATTATTAATGAGGAATCAATGTATATTTAGATGTCCAACATATCTTAAGGATAAATATGCCGAAGAAACATATAATTTATCTGAAACTTTAAAACATTGTACAATCATGAGAAAATGCAAAAATGAATAATTAATTTTGGTTTAATATAATAACTTATATTTGATTCATGAAAATGAGTTAATCTAACATATTGACATTTAAATCTTTCAAAGAAATCAACATTCTTCTTCATAATGTGAATCATAAATATGCCAGTTGAAAGGGTTTTTATGCTGGTTATAATTAAAGTAAAGTGCTTTCTTGATATATGGCTACGATATGCTTTACAAATGAAAATCAATAAAATCTATGTGTCACATTCATTAAAACTTATAAAAAGAAAACTATCACATAAGAAGCAAACATTCTAAGTTATGAATGGTCTGTTCAAGATAAGGAATGCAAATTACTTTTCCGAGCAGTATAGATGATGGTCAAATTATAATTCCTAGCAAGTGCACAAGTGTATAGCAGTACAATGTGCTTAGCAAGGGTCGATCCCATAGAGAACTATCAAATTGATTCAATTATGTCTAGTCACTAAAATTAAGTTGCGCTAAATCAACAAGATAAATTATAGACTAAGTAAATAAAAAGTACAATGTAAGATAAATAGAAAACAATGGCTTAAGTAATGTAAAATAGTATTCAGGTTGTAAGAGTCTGGGGATCAAACTTCAAAACTCAATGGTATTGAGTGTTGTTGAGATGTTGGTCTCAATTCAGCATCTTAGGTTCGTTCTATCCACTGTATGATTATTACCATTAAGTGTCCAAGTTTAAATCAAGTATTTTCTCCTGTTCCAATTACCTATGGCATATAGTGTAATTGAGATTGAAAATTCATGAAGATCAAAAGAACTTTAATGAACAAAGTAGAATAATTTAGCATATGACGTCTACCTTAACCATCTACTCATTAATTCAAAAGAGCATAGTACATGATTTAGCATACCTTTACCACATACTCAAAGATAATCGAGTTAATTCACATAATTGGTGATCAGACAATTAAATAAATCACATGATTGCATTTTACATAATGAATGAAATAAGATGATATTGAATTAATAACCCAACAATCTCTATTAACAATGAATATTAAGGAGGGCTACATCATTGCCCCAGAAAAAGGAATTTAGTTCATAATAAAAACAGAAATAAAACTATCTAAAATATGCATAATTGCAGAATTGGAATTCCTTCTCTTACTCCCTTGGAAAACTTCTCTCATCCAAATCTCTCTCTCTCTCCACTATGTTCATAGATGTCTCCTTAAATAACCTAAGTAGCAGGGTTTTAGTAGAATTCCTCCATGAATTGCAATGCCTCTATGCATAGAGATCCTCTTTCAATAATAACTCAATATTTTCCAATGAAAATATAACTTTCCAAACATTGCAATGCATAAAAATAGAAGTTCTCAAAATAATTAAGTTGTTGTATATCCTGGGTTCTAAAAATTACAACACAATCTTGAGCCTAAAAATCAGCTTCCAATAATACTTCACAATCCACATGTGTTATACTCTTAAATTTGCAACATCTGACGCATGGAAAAAAAACTCAATTTGTGCACTTCCAATTCTAGGCTTTGATTTCAAACTTTCTTTCTTGTTAAGTTACTTTCAAGGTACTGAAGTTAATTTGCACCTTTTGAACCCCCTTCGCTTCCTCTAAAATATTAACTTCGGAGGCACAAGTCTACTTCGAAGTCACAAAAGTCAACTTCAAAGTCACAGAAGTTAATTTCGGAGGCACATTTTGGAGGCATAAATCAGCTTTGGAGTCACGAAATTCAACTCTGGAATCACAGAAGTTAATTTTGGAGTTAACTTTGGTGGCACAATTCTGCTTCAGAGTCACTGAATTTTGGATGTTCTAGAGCAGTTTTAGTACAATTATCATAACTTTCTCATTTAAACTCAGAATTACACAATTCTTTTTCAATTAGATAGATAATTTTTAGGGATACAACTTTCATTTTAATAACTTTTCTTGATTCTACTTGTATCTTGAGTCATGGGCCCTCAAAATAACACTTTTATGCCTCCAAAATTAATATTTCAAAGTTTTCTAAAGAGAGTAGTACTTTTTTGAACATAACTTTCCAGTAAGAACTTAGAATTGCACCATTTTTTGAATTGGACACATAACTTTAGAGGCTAAAACTTTTATATTGATCAATTTATCTAAATCATCCATATTCTATGAGTTGTAGGCCTTCAAAGTGACACCGTGTGTATATCTAAAATTGATGTTTTGGATGTCTTTATAGAGAGAGTTGCACTATTTTGGATGTAACTTTTTCATATGAACTCAGAATCTTATGATTTTTGATGCATTAGAAATCTAAGAACAATTCTAAAACTTTCTTGTTGAACACATTTTTCAATAATGTCTCCATTAGTCTCAAAAATTACTTTAAAGTGACGCCTTTTGTAATCTTTAGTTTTATTTTACAGAATTTTATGTCTAAACAAAACAAACTCTGTTAAGTGCAATATTTACTTAAATGTTAATGTAAAGCATTGAAAACACATTAAAAGAAGATCTTAAATATGTTAATTTAGATATAAGAATATGGTATATTATGAGCTTATCAAATACCCTCAAACTTAGCTTTTGATTGTCTTCAAGCCAAATGACAATATGAATTGATGAATCAGTTAAGAAAATTTCTCTCAAACAATCAATAACATGCCAAAAAAATTACACATGTGCGCATATCTCAAAAATCACTCAAGATACTTGCCAAGTAATCTCATGAAACCCATGCTTCATCAATCCTTTTATGAAATGAAAATGTGTATGCGTGCAGTGTCAATCTTATGCTACATGCATGTTTTTTAGTTAATAATGTGCAAACCAATGATTATCATGATCTTCACAAACATCCCATAAGCTTGCTTTTCATAATCCCTCTCCACTAATGTGGATAACTCTATTCATTTGGATCAATAGGTCTTTGTTAAGCTTGTAATGAGGGCTTAGGTTTAGCTAACAAGAAAGGAAATAAGGATTCATAAATTAAGAGATCATATCTGAATTTTACATGACTATTCACTCTCTTGACTTTTTATTTGGAGTTTTATCTATTTTAAGGGTTGTATTACTATCACACACCCAAACTTATTTTCTTTTACATTCATTAGGATGTGATCCCCCTAGCTATGGGCTATATTTCTACCACATCTCCAAACTTATTGCTTATTGAGTTCATTGAGACATGATCCCCCCCACTTGAAGAATAAATCCTCACCGTTTCTTTTCCTTTTATCACATCTTTCTTTGACATTTATCTTTTTAATGACCCCCAAGCTTATCTTCTTGTGCATTCACAAACCTTTCAACCATCATGTATAAATATATCTCTTAATAGGTTTAACATGGTTTTTCAAGCTGAAAGGGACTGAATGATAAAACTAAAGAAAGAAAAGTTGAATGGTGATCTTTTATATGCTTTGCACAAGTCATTCTTTCATTAGAGCTCAATGGGGACACTAGTGACAATTAATGTAATATGTTAGCTTGAAAGGCTCAAATTGATCAAAGAATGCCTCAATCACTTGATCATTACGAGAGAATGAATCCATCATATTCAATTTTAGCATGTTAGCATAGTTGCTTTCAAATTTCTTTAGCTAAGTTATTAAAAAGTGTAGCTCATTAAAAATATACACCTAAATTCAATTTTTTTTTCAAAACTGAACTAAATGCAAATCTAAAATCTAAATGTGAATTTCCAAATACCCCCCAACTTAAACCAAGCATTGTCCTCAATGTGAAATAATGATAAAAATTTAAGTTCATGGGCATCCCTGAATGAAGTGCATTCATATCCTCTCCTTCTAAAATTCCTTTGGTATCCTTGTAAATTTCTGCTAGTTGAAACATTTGAAACATCATCCGCAATCCTCTACAACTTCTATTCTCATTCTAAAAGTAGATTTCTTCCTTTTGCAATAAAAATGTCAAACTGCTACTTATAAAACATATGTCCTAACAAAGAAAACAAAACAACTAACTAAACTAAATGCTAAGGAAACAAAGAAAGTTCAGAAACTTGGGTTGCCTCCAAGTTGCGCTCTATTTAATGTCTATTGAAGATGAATTCCCCCTTCATAGATTCTAAAATCCAACAATTTCATTCAACTGCATTGGCAAGTCATCCATCTATATCTCTTTACTCAATGACCATTGACTTTGAACTTGTTCCCAATCCTCAAGTTCTTTAACTCCACAACTCCATATGAGAATACTTATGTCACCAAGAATGGTCCAACCTACCTAGACTACAATTTTCCTGGAAACAAACATAAATGTAGTCACAAAGAAAAACTTTCATTCCAGGTTCAATGCATCTTTTATGAATAATTTGATCAATATATCTCTTTGTTTACTCCTGATAGATTTTTGCATTCTCATAAGCTTCACCTCTCAGCTCCTTTAGTTCATTCAGTTGAATCTTTCTCTCTTCAACTGCCTTCTGCAAATCAAAGTTTAGTTTCTTTATTGCCTAGTATGCTTTGTGCTCTAACTCCACCAATAGATGGTAAACTTTTCCAAAGGCAAGTCTATAAGGACTCATTCCTATTGGGGTCTTGAATGTAGTTCTATATGCCCAAAGTATATCATTTAACTACATTGCCCAATCTTTCCTTGAGGTGTTCATTGTCCTATCTAGAATTGCTTTGATTTGTCTATTACTTACTTCAACTTGTCTAGAAGTTTGTGGATGATAAGGTTTTGCAACTTGATGAGTGATGGTATACTTTTTCAACAAAGTTGCAAATACCTTAGTATGAAAATGAATTCCTCTATCACTAATGATTACTTTTGGAGTGCTAAACCTAGAGAAAATTCTATCTTTTAGAAAATTTAGTATAACAGCAAGCAGAAGGTATAAGTTCCCATTGGATGATGGGATTGGGCCCATGAAATCAATGACCCATACATCAAATAATTCAATAACTAGATTACCTGTGAGTGGCATTTCATCTCATTTACTAATGTTGCCTGATCTCTAGCACCTATCATATGTTGCACAAAAGGCATGAGCATCCCTAAAAATAGTTGGCCAATAAAAACTAGATTGGAAAACTTTGAAAGTGGTCTTCTTCCCTCCAAAATGCCCTCCATAGTTGAATGTGTGACAATGTTTCAAAATGCTTTGCTATTCATCCTTAGGTATTCAAGCTTCTAGTGATATGATCTGGACGCATTTTAAACAAAACTGGATCATTCCAAAAGTAACGTTTTGCTACAGACAGTAACCTTCTCCTTCCCGACGAATTTAGCATAAGATTAAAAACTCCCTTGACTAAATAATTAACAATATCAATGTACCAAGGTTCACTTCCCTTTATAGAAAATAGTTGCTTATCAGGAAAAATCTCATTGAAGGGAATGCTCACTTTATCTTTATTCTACTCAAAATTAGTCCCTTCCACTAACCTGGACAGATGTTCAGCTACAACATTTTTATTGCCTTTCTTGTCCTTGATTGTCAAGTTAAATTCTTGCAGCAATAATATCCACCTGATCAATCTGGGCTTGGCATCTTTCTTAATCAGCAAATATTTTAATTCAGCATGATCAAAATTAATCATTATTTTCAAACCAATTAGATATTAGCAGAACTTTTCCAACATAAACACAATTACAAGCAGTTCTTTTTCATTGGTGGAATAATTCAATTGTGCTTCATTCAAGGTTCTACTTGCATAATGAGCATAGTGAATCATATGAGGCAATTTATCTAGTCTTTGTCCTAAGACAACACTGACAGCAAAGTCAGATGCATCACATATAAGCTCAAAAGGAATGGACCAATCAGGACCTATTAAAATTAGAGCAAAAGTTAGTTTTTCTTTCAAGGTATTAAAAGTAACAAGGAACTCATCATCAAAATAGAATGTCACATCTTTAGCTAGCAAGTTACACTGTGGTCTAGAAATTTTTGAAAAGTCTTTTATGAACCGCCTATAGAAACTTGCATGACCTAGAAAATCCTTCTCTCCCTTGACTGAAGTGGGTGGAGGCAATTTAGCAATCATATTAATCTTTTCCTTGTCAACTTTAATGCCTCTACTTAAAAAAATGTCCCAGCACAATTCCTTACTTAACTAAGAAATGACACTTCTCCTAACTTAATGTCAATTCATTTTAACACACCTTTTAAGCACCAATGTCAAGTTATTAAGAAAATCACTGAATGAATCACCAAAAATAGAAACATCATCCATGAAAACCTCTATAAATCTTTCAATCATATAAAAAAAATAGACATCATACACCTCTAAAAGGTTGCAGGGGCATTGCACAAACCAAAAGGCATCCTCCAATAAGTAAAAGTTCCAAATGAGCAGGTGAAGGTTATCTTTTCCTAGTCTTCTAGAGCAATAGGAACCTGATTGTAACCTGAAAAAGCATCCAAAAAATAGTAGTAAGCATGACCTACAAATCGTTCAAGCATTTAATCAATGAAAGGGAGAGGAAAATGATCCTTTCTTATGACTGCATTGATTTTTCTATAATCTATGAACATCTGTCATCCTGTAGTCATTCTTATTGGTACCAACTCATTATTATCATTCTTAACAATAGAAATACCAGATTTCTTTGGTACCACATGAACTGGACTCACCCATTTGCTGTTAGAAATTGGGTAGATAATACCTGCATCCAACAACTTAATAACCTTGACTCTAATAGCTTCTTATATGTGTGGGTTAAGTCTTCTCTAAGCATCACTGGAAGGCTTTGCATCATCTTCCAACAAGATCTTATGCATGCACACAGTGGGGCTAATTCCTTTGATGTCAACTAATGTCTAACCTATAGCCTCCGTATGCTCTCTCATGACATTTAACAACCTATCCTCTTCATCAGTGGATAAGTCAGCAATGATTATAACTAGAAGAGTATCATTCTCACCAAGAAATACATACTTTAAGTTCTATGGAAGTTACTTCAATTCCAGTTTCAGTGGTGTGATGATTGATGGTGCCAAATTAGGATTTAAATGTGTCAAAACCTCCTTGGTGACTTCATCTTCTCTAACTTCCTTTGCACTATCCAAATCTTCTTTCAACTCTTTGATTTCTTTATCCCCCTCAATGAATTTTTTAGTTGTAAGCACCAGTGCCAATTTGTCTTTTGTTTCCTATTGCATAAAAGTAGATGATACAAGTGATTCCAAATCATCAATTTGAAAACAACCACTAGGATCTATTGGATCTGAAGGTAATGAAAGAGAATAGTAAATAGAAAATTCCATAGTCTCATCCAAAATAGTCATTTTTAGCTTCCCATTCCGTATATCAATGATTTTCCTAGCTATTGCCACGAATGGGTGCCCTAGAAGAATGGGCACCTCTCTGTCTGGAGTCACTTGCCTCTCCATGTCAAGCATAAAAAAATCTACAAGAATAATAAGTTTATCAATTTGCACCAATATATCTTCTACAATGCCTCTTGGATATTTTACGAATCTATCTGCAAGTTGTAGAGACATTGTAGTAGGTTTCAAATCTACCAAACCAAGCTGCAAATAAACAGAATAAGGTATCAGATTTACACTTGCTCCTAAATCCAACATAGCCTTTACCTTATTTGTTCCTCCAATAGTGATTATGATATTAAAAGTGTTCAACTTTGGAGGAAGATTTGTCTGCAGAACAACACTAGCTGCTTTTGAAATTATCACTTTTTCATGAGGCTCATACTTACACCTCCTTGAGGTTAGTTCCTTTAAAAACTTAGAATAAGCAGGAATGTTCTTAATCATGTCAAGCAAATGTAGGTTAATATTAACTTTGGAAAGAATATCATAAATATCCAAAAAAGATTTGTCCAATTTGCTTGGCCTCAATCTTCCTAGAAAAGGCACTAGTGGATCATAAGGTTGTCGTGGCTTATGGTTGACTGGAGGGTCAATTATTGGAAATACAACCTTCCTTGAATGCACTTCCTCCCCTGCCTTTTTCTTCCCATTGTCTATTCCTGCAGAAATATTAGATTCATCAAATTCTTCACTAATTTTATTATCAATTACCTTTCCACTTCTTAATGTTGTGACTGCTTTTGCTTACTCTGGTTGACTTGGCAACTTTCTAGGTGTGTGACTTTGCACAACTTCTACAATCTGCCCCAACTGTGTTTCTATCTTCCTTATTGATGCCTCTATATTCTAAAATCTTAATTCAGTCACTTAGATAAAAGTCTGAATTGTCTCCTCAAGAGTTTGTTTCTTAGTTTGAAAAGAAGTTCCAGCTTGATTTTGATTATGGCTATTATTCCATTAAAATTTTAAACAATTTCTCAAACTAGGATTGTAAGTATTTGAATAAGGATCGTTATGTGGCCACTAGTTATAGAAATTCATTGCATTTTCTTGCTTCGAAACTCCTGTAAAATTTCATTGGAAGGGCAAACATTCTGTGAGTGTCCTGAATTACCACAAATTGAATAAACCTCTATAGGGACAGGTTGCTTCAAGTTCATTATCATAGAGCACATCACCTTCATCTATTTCTCCATCTCTGACATCTACATAGAAAGATTGGTATTAGAGTTGATCTTATAAATTCCTTTGGACCTACCTCTTATACTCTTCTATTGGGAGTTTGCTCCAAGCATCTCATATAGATCATATGTCTCATGCGGGGTCTTTTCTCCCATTGCTTCACCTCTAGCATTATCAACTATGGCTTGGTATGGTTGTGTCAGTCCATCATAGAAAAATTGATTGAGCAATTCAAGAGGATATCTATGGTGAGGACATTGAATCAGTAATGTCTTAAATCTCTCCCATGCCTCATGGAATGCTTCTCCATCCATTTGAGAAAAAGTTGCAATCTTACTTTTCAATTCTACAGTTTTAGCATGGGAATAAAATTCATCAATGAACTTCGTATATACTACATTCCATGAAGTCAATGATCCAGGAGCCAATGTCATGAACCATGTTTTTCCTGCACCCTTCAAGGTGTAAGGAAAACATCTCATGTGTAGCTGATCCTCAGTTAAACCCTACAATGGAAAAGTTTGAATAGTTCCATAGAAATCATGTATGAATGTTAAAGGATCCTCTATAGATACACCATAAAAACAAGGAAGCATGTTAAAGTGTATATGCTTCGGCTCATAATTCCTAGCATTGTCATATAAAACAATGCATGAAGGTGAGATTCCAATCATTAGGAGTGCAAATTCTTTCATCAGCTGTTGAGCTTGTTGAACCACTCTATTTTCCCTGTTGTTAGCCATCTGAATGTCTTCTTCACTTATGCTTTCTATCTCTATTTCCACTTTATCAATGTGATCATTTCACGGCAGTAGGATTGGATTCAGTGATCGTCTTCCTTGCATTCATAGTTCTGCAAAAGAAAGAAACAAAGAATTAAAAATCATAAATAAAATAAACTATAACAATGAAAAAGAAAAAATTATAACTAAATTAATCAAATCAATTTAGAACCAGTTCCATAGAACGACACCAAAAACATGATGGTCAAATTATAATTCCTCACAAGTGCATGAGTGTATAGCAGTACAATGTACTTAGCAAGGGTCGATCACATAGAGAACTATCAAACTGATTCAATTATGTCTATTTACTAAAATTAAGTTGTGCTAAATCAACAAGATAAATTATAGACTGAGTAAATAAAAGTGTAATGTAAGATAAATAGAAAATAACGGCTTGAATAATGTAAAATAGTATTCGGGTTGTAAGAGTGAGGGATCTGACTTTACCACTCAACGATATTCAGTGTTATTGAGATGTTGGTATCAATTCAGCATCTTGGGATCATTCTATCCACTATATGATTATTATCGTTAGGCATCTAGGTTTAAATCAAGTATTTTCTCCCATCCTATTACCTATGGTGTGTAGTGTAATTCAGATTGAAAACTCATGAAGATCAAAAGAACTTTTATGAACTAAGTAGAATAGTTTAGCATATGATGTCTACCTTAATCATCTACTAATTCATTCAAAAGAGCACAGTACACAGTTTAGCATATGGCGTCTAACTTAACCACATACTCAAAGATAATCAAGCTAATTCACATAATTGGTGATCAGTTAATTAAATAAATTAGATGATTGCATTATACACAATTAATGAAACAAGATGATATTAAATCAATAACCCAATAAGCTCTATTAACAATGAATATCAAGGAGGGCTACATCATTACCCTAGAAAAATGAATTTAGTTTATAATGAAAACAGAAATAAAACTCTCTGAAATATGCATAATTAAAGAACTCAAATTCCTTCTCTTGCTCCGTTGGAAAACTTCTCTCATCCAAATCTCTCTCTCTCCACTATGTTCCTAGATGTCTCCTTAAATAACCCAAGTAGCAGGGTTTTAGTAGAAATTCTCTATGCATAGAGATCCTCTTCTAATAATAACTCAGTATTTCCCAACAAAAATATAGCTTCTTAAACATTACAATGCATAAAAATAAAAATTCTCAAAATAACTGAGTTGATGCTTATCCTGAGTTCTAAAAATTGTAACACAATCTTGAAACTAAAAATCAACTTTCAATAATACTTTACAATCTGCATGTCTCATACTCTTAAATTTGCAACATTTGACGCATGGAAAAACAACTTAATTTGTGCACTTCCAATTCTAGGCTTTGATTTCAAATTTTCTTTCTTGTTAAGCTACTTTAGAGGTACTGAAGTTAATTTACACCTTTTGAACCCCCCTTTGCTTCCTTTGAAATATTAACTTCAGAGGCACAAGTTTGCTTCAGAATCACGAAAGTCAACTTCAGAGTCATGAAAGTTAATTTCGGAGGAACATTTTGGAGGCACAAGTCTACTTTAGAGTCATGAAAGTCAACTTTAGAGTCATGAAAGTTAATTTCAAAGTCAAGTTCGAAGGCATAATTCTACTTTGGAGTCATGGAAGTTAATTTTAGGGTCAACTTCGGAGGCACAGTTCTTGCTTCGAAGTCACTGAATTTTGGATGTTCTAGAGTAGTTTTAGTAAAATTATCTTAACTTTCTCGTTTGAACTCATAATTATAAAATTATTTTTGCATTAGATAGATAATTTCAATGGATACAACTTTCATTTAATCACTTTTCTTGATTCTTCTTATATCTTGAGTTGTGGGCCTTATAAGTAATACCTTTTGTGCCTTCGAAATTGATATTTTGGAGTTTTCTGGAGAAAGTAGTATTGTTTTGAACATAACTTTCTCATATGAACATATAATTGCATCATTCTTTTTGAATGGATAGATGTTTTAGTAGCTACAACTTTTATGTTGATTACTTTATTCAAATCATCCATCTTCTATGAGTCGTGGGCCCTCAAAATGACGCCTTGTGTACATCCAAAATTGATATTTCAAGTGTCTTTGGAGAGAGTTGCACTATTTTGGATGTAACATCCTTATATGAACTTAGAATTATGTGATTTTTTATGAATTGGAAAGCTAAGAATAAATTTTTAAAACTTTCTTGTTGAAGACATTTTTCAATAATGTCTCCATCAGTTTCAGAAATTACTTTAAAATGACATATTTTGTAATCTTTGGTTTCATTTTACAAAATTTTATGTCAACATAAACCACTGACAACACATTAAAAAAGATCTTAAACATGCAAATTTAAATATAAGAATATGATATATTATTAGCTTATCACTAGAATTTTGAGAGCATACTACTTTGTACTAGAAAGGAATTGTACTGATTAATTTGATACATAAAGATCATATCTGTTTGACTTTGCTAATCATGAAAAAGTGCAATAATTTCTTTAGTGTATACTAGAGAAGCTTGAAGGGAGTCCATAAAGGAAGGAAAATGATGAAAACCACCTTCTCAATCTAACAACTTTAAGCTGAAGAAAGAAAGAGGCCAACAAACGCTAAAATGAAGAATCAAATTAGGCAACATCAATTACAAGCTAAATTGCAAGAAATTAATAAATGAGTACCAAAAGAGATAAGTTACCTAACTTGATGCATTTAGAAAAAATCATGATTTGCATTTTTATATATTCTAGATACCTCTGAAAAGACTAAATTTTATATGAATGCATGTGAACTTATTGTTTGAGTTAAATCACTCTGAAAATCTAAAGTTGATATATCAAATTGATTAATCCTTAATATGATTGCAGTCCTAAGGCATATGTCAAAGCCTGTTTGGAAAGCATTACAGCTTAAGGTCTTGAATAGGAATTACACTCCTTATCATTCCTTCTATAATCATCATAAAGGCTTGAACTATTGAGATTTAAACAATTAGATAATTACTTAAATCTTAATAAAAGCTTGAAGGTTAAGCACATATCATAAACTATTCCATTTTATGCACTATTCTTATTATTCATAATTATGATTTGTACAAAAACTGTTTCAATGTGCTTAAGTTGAAATTATGCAATGAGAAAAATTCAAATAATGAATGTTCAATTTATTTGAATTGTTAAAAAGTGTTTGACATATATGAAATAACATGTTTGAATTGAAATGACATGTATATGATGATGCAATGCTCAAAATGATTTACTTAATTACATATTAAAGAATGACTATGTTGATGCAGGATTGAATGAGGAACATTAAATAACTATGGGGTAGAATAAGCTGGAAAGTAGAAATTCAAAAATTTAAGGATTATTCATTTCTAGGAACTATACCGCCTAGACCCTAGGTGCCCATGACCCCATGCGCCTATGCCACAGTTGCCTAGCATTTCAAGCTGATATATTCAGTGGGTCAATTCAAGTTCATTTCCATCTGCCTCCCATTTTCCAGCATCCTACGCCCTAAAATAGCTTGCTTCTATGTATTCCCATCGTCAGTAGAAACCATTTCTCCAAGATTTTTCTATTTCCATCAAGTTTCTATTGGTCTCGAAGCTTAGGCAAAAACCCAAGAGGGGAGGGGTGAATTGGGTACTTAAAAAATTTCTAAACCCCTTTAAGATTAAACATCCCTCTAGTAATTAATCTAATCACTCAATCAATGCTCAAATAAATAAGACATAAAGATTTTTATAGTAGTTTGAGTAAATGCTCTACTCTACTCTTCCAAGAGCACTCTTCTCTTAGTGCCTTGAGTTTCACTATCTCCAATTGCAGAAATACAATAAGCGCATCCTGCACTCTACTAGATTCTAACTCTAGGGGGCATACCGATAGTGCTCCCAACACTCTTCTAGATTCCAACTCTAGGGGGCACAAATATTATACTCCTAGCAATCTTCTAGATTCCAACTCTAGGGGGTATAATCATAGTGCTCCGAGTACTCTTCTAGATTTCAACCCTAGGGGGCGTAAATAACTCTTATCTATACTCAGACAATCACAGCTCTTCTTGAGTCTTGTCTCAACCACTAGCTCAAAGAAATTATAATAAAAGAATATCAAAAGTTAAAGCATAGATACTTCTCAATGAGCATAGGGAAAGATTTTTGAAGATTGAATGCAAAAGTAAGTGATCTTCCCGAAAGGTGGTTGGGCGCCTTCAAAGAGAATTGAAGAAGGTTTAAATGCAATGCTCATGACTCTTGAAAGGTGCAAAAGGTTTTAGCTCAATTCAGTAAATACTTTTAAGAGGGTATTGAATATTTTGTTCGATACTTCTTCTTGATCCAATGCTTTGAATTCCAGCTATTAGTGGTAGGTGAACTCCATTAATGATAGAAGACCATTTTGATTAACATATTTGAATTCTCTGACTTTTGCTTAATCCTTATATGCTGAAATGCCTACAATGCTAACCTTGGAGAAGATGATTTCCTGATTCTTAATAAGTATAGGTCAAAGAGTTGTTTTAATGGCTAATTCTTTTATCAATATGGAAAAGGGTCATTAATGTTGGATGAAGACCAAGGTTTTAGTTTGTCTATTGCTCATCTTCACTTATAATAGACAAAGTATTTGTCCACTTGTTCATCAGACAAAGTCCCTTCATCTTCCAATTTGTCCATAGTAAGTAGCAGATGAACTTTAGGAGTGCAAATGAATTGTCTCTTCAGCACTTCATTTGTTAAGTTATCTGTTGTAAGTAATAGTCGAATTATTGAGGCACAAACGAATTAATGTTTTGTCTAGTAGATTGTCTGATGTAGGTAGTAGAGGAATTTAGATGTACAGACAAATTTCATTGCTCCGCTAGACAAACTTCACTTCTCTGCCAAATGACCTTCACTTCTTGGCCTTTGTCTATTTTTAATAGATGATCATTAGCTTGGTAAGTTATTTGACTATTGCTTTCTTATGATAGATAAAGTCTGTTGTATGCGCGTTGTTTTGCATTCGTCAAATATAAGCTCCACTTTGATAGGCAAATGGAAACTTAGTTGATTTCTTTTAATTTGAGCTTTGTCTATATTAGTACTTTGCACTAGCCCAAGTCTTTTCAATTAGATAGATTTATGCCTTAGAATGTCTTCTCTGTGTTCATTAGTCCATGGGGTCTGCAACTTATTTCTGCATGTTAAATACTTGGCAATCGCTATTAGTACATAATCTTTAATCAAGTTTTGTTAGTCATCAAAACTATGCATTTATACAAATAGTTTCTACATCCTAATGGCACCTAAGGTCATAGTTTCTAAAACCCAAAAAGGGGTTAAATGACCTAGAACTTGAGGAGGAGCTTCCATAGCTTAGGCTTCTACATCTAGAGCTAAAACCTCATCTAGAAGAGGCTAAACTACAAGGACCCATGGTAATCCTTCTTCCCATTCAGATTTGAATGTTGAAGGAGAAGAAAATGTAGAAAGAAATGAAGAAGAGGCAAAGAAGTTTGATTTTAATTCACTAGCAGTAGAGGTTGATGGAAGAAAGGTTCCTATTGCCAAATTTGAACCAACAGATTTACCATCATATTATTTTGGCACTGAGGATAAGAAGTTCAAATTTTATACCTCAATGCTTGGAAGACCAGTCCATGTTCAAAAGAAGATAGATCTGAATTTCCTTAATGAATGCAATTCTAACATTTCCTTAATGCTAAATTATTAAGGCTGGATTGAATTAATGAAGTATGGGGCACCAATTTATATAGAATTAGTACTCATATTCTACTTTAATTGGAAACCAAATAGTTATGAGTCAATGGTGAAAGGTGTGGAAATACGTTTTGGAACACATGAGTTATCATCTGAAGAACACTTGGGAGAGATTCTAGGGGTGCCATCCATAGAAGATGAAGATGAGTTGAAGAAAGAAGAAATTTCCAACAACTTGTCCACAAGCACGATTTACACATCTGCTCACACATACATGAGGACAAAGAACATAACCATTGAGCTTAGAATGCTAAGAAAAGTATTGGAAAACCTTTTTAGACCTAAGCTTAGAGGAACACAGCAAGTGATAGCAAATGAAGCCAAAGTATTATGGAAGATATACAATTATCAAAAGGTCAGTCTGCCAAACCTAATGTTCACTACATTTGGGTAATTGCCACAAAGAATAGATCACATAGTTCCATATGGGGTGTGGCTAACTCAAAATTTTGAGCATTTCCATGTTCCTTTAAATAGAGAATCTAACCTACATATGTCATCACTCAAAAAGGACTAGATAGGAGCTACATTGTTGAAGAGAATGGGAATCAAATTCTCAAACTATGTGGTTGAAATGAATGAAAATAATGTGAGAGAGATGGAAGAAGATGATGAAAGTGAAGAAGAGGAAGAAGAAGAGATAGAGGAAATGGAGGAAAGATATGACAGGTTTAGTCCCAATGCAAAAAGAGTCTCACCATCTCCTAGGGCATCACCTAAAGTCATCATTTTGAGATCATCTCCATATGCATCTCTATCATTAGAAGTGAAGGAATTAACGAAAGAGCTAGGTGAATTGAGAAGAGAGCTAAAAGAAGTAGGGGATTTGAGGAAAGCACAAGATAGGATAGAAAAGAAGATAGACATTCTTCTTTCACATTATGGGATTTCTCAGTCTACACCCAAAGCCAATCCTACTTTATCCACCATCCCAATAGATCTAGAACCAACTTTTATGATGGAGGAGCTCACTTCTACTCAGGCTGCCATTCAGGGGGAGCCTACTTCAACTATGCATTCATTTGATCCTCATACATCTTAGAAAGATTTTAGTTGAACATTTTGGGAAAACAAATCTATTGTTGAAAATGTTTTAGATGTTTTGTATATTCTATTAATTGTATGAGAGAATGATGTAATAAGGCTTGTCATGTCTTTTCTCTCTACAATTTGATGTAAATCTATGAAATAGTATTGAAATGATATAAATCTAAGTTTCATAGCATAAAATGTTTGTTTACATGATATGATTCTAATAAATAGATGATTAACAACTACTTACATGATAAATCCATATTTATCTATTATGATTTTGATGAATGCAATGGTGAATGCTCAACGGTTATTTAAAGTCTTTCAATAAAATTTATGAATGTTGCCCATGACATGAACATTGATGAGTGAATTTCATTCACTTATATTTTGTATTTTCAAGCTTAATTCCATGCAATCTTTGATTAGTTTTATGTTAAATTCATATGGTTTTATTGTATGTTTAGGTTAGTAGAAGAGTGGAGAAAAGAAGAAAACGCAAGCAAAAATGAAGTAGTAAAGTAGTAAGGAAGGAAAACACAGCAACAAGGGAGAGGAGTTGAAGCTGCAAAGGAGTAGAAGGATCAACATGTTGTCACCACCGGTGCCAACGGCTGATCAAACCACAGATATAATATTTTTGTATTTTTTAAATTATGCAGAAGGCTAAGTTTTTAAGCCCTATGTTTAGTAGTTTTTGGGAGAGCTTTTTAGAGGATTCTAAGATTTTCTTAGAGGCTACTCTGAGGAGATTTTGAGGAGCAAAGAAGGAGATTCAAGAGAGCAAAGGCAATTCAAGAAGGCTAATTATAGTATGATGTTCTTCATGAAGGGAGTATCTTTTATTTTCTTCATGAACTAATTCTTTCTTTCTAGGGTGAAGATGTAACCCTTTTTGATGAACCTTGTTATTTAGATTATTGATTATTTAGTGCAAGTCTGTATTTTTATTTATGGGTTTTATTTCAATCTTTTGATTTGTGTTATTGGTTGATCACTAGTTTTATAAATCTTATTGATTGTCTATAGATGTTAAGGCAGACACCTAACGTACAACCATGAGCTTTCTTGAATAAGAAAAGTAGAAGGTTAAGGCACACACCTAACATACGACCATTCTACTTGGTTCATAGTTCTTGATCTAATAGATTTTCACCTCAATTATGCTACTCACAATAGGTAATTGGAACAAGTGAAAGCGCTTAATTTAATCCCACACACCAAATGGTAATAATTATATCATAAAAAGAACAAACCCAAGCAAGCATTGAATCCAATATCCACATAGCAAGAGGAGTCATTAAGTAATGAAATCTGAACCCTAGACCTTTACCACTTGCAATCTATCCTATATCATTCTATAGCCTTAGATTTCTAATTATCTTTTTAGTTTATTATTCTTATTAAATCAAAACAACAATCCATCTTTTCAAAGTTAGCTTTAGCTAGTAACTTAATTTAATTAAACTAGTTTGCCATTCTTCATGGGATCAACCCTTGCTCATGCACACTATACTGCTATACACTTATGTATTTATGAGGTATTATAATTTGAATCATTTAGTGTCATTACCGGGGAATGGTTCCAAATTGATTTAGTTAAGTTTAGTTACAAATTTTCTATTTTCAGAGTTATCTATTTGTTTAAGATTTTTAATTGTTTGATATTCTTTCTTTTTGTTGACTTGTGATTTTCAAGGAAGAAGAATAGATGGGAGAATACATGGAAAATATATATGAGATGCTTGGTGAAAACTCACAATAGATGAGTGTTAGATGTAAGTCTAGAGGAATGCATGAATTAAATTCTAACACTGAGCTTTCTATGCAGGTGTATAAGCTTGCTAAGCAGATGAACATATTATGCTCCATGGTGATAAACTAGAAACAACCAATTCCCACTGAGGTATGTTCTATTTGTAGTATTTCTGCTCATTCATACAATGCTTATCCTTGTAAGCAGAGTTCTGCAGAATCTTTAAGACAAGCCAATACAATGAATTTCTACAACTAACCATCCATCGATGATCCATATCCTGGTTGGAGAAGTCATCCCAATTTTCATGGAACAATTATTAGAATCAGATTCAATCCAGTATGTGTTTTCAATCAAAGAGACTTACTCTTGAAGAAACATTGCAAAGTTTTATCTAGGTAACCCACACACAGTTCCAAAATGAAGAAACAAGGTTCCAAAGTATTGAAGCAAGATTCCAAACTGTAGAGGCATCCATGAAGATGATAAAGACTCAGTTAGGGCAGATTGTAGAAGTTGTGCAAGGCCACACACATGAGAAGTTGCTTAGCTAGCCTGAGCAAGCAAAAGCAATCACTACACTAAGAAGTGGAAAGGTAATTAACAATCAAATTTGCAAAGAAACTGATGATTCAATTGTATCTGTAGGAACTAACAAGGGAAATACAAAGGCAAAAGAGGATGTGCATTCAAGGAAGGCAGTTTTTCCAATAGTTGACCCACCAGTCAACTACAAAGCACCCTCACCTTATGATCCTCCAGTTCCTTTTCCAGGAAGGTTGAAGCAGAGCAAATTTAATAAGTCATTCTCTGACTTTTACCTCTCTAAAGTGAATGTAAATTTGCCTTTGCTTGACATGATAAAAAATATGCTTGCTTATACTAAATTCTTTAAGGAACTAAGTGTAAGGAAGCGTAAATATGAGCCTCAAGAGAAAGTAATTGTCTCAGAAGCAACCAATGTAGTATTGCAAACAAATCTACCCCAAAGCTAAACAATCCATGTAGTTTTAATATCTCAATTACTATTGGAGGAACAAATAAGGTAAAAGCAATGCTAGATCTAGGAGCAGGCATAAATTTAATGCCTTATTCTGTTTATTTATAGCTTGTTTAATGAATTAAAACCCATTACAATGTCTTTTCAGCTTGCAGATAGATCAGTGAAATATCCTAGAGGCATTGTAGAGGATATTCTTATGTAGATGGATAAATTGATTATCCCAGCTAATTTTGTAATGCTTGATATGGAAAGGCAAATGATTCCAGAGAGAGAAATACCCACAACTAAGACAATCATTGATGTACAAAATGGGAAGTTGAAAATCACTGTCTTAGATGAGATAGTGGAATTTTCTATTTACAGTTCCCTTTCATTGCCTTTTGATCCTAGTGGCTATTTTAGAGTTAATGATTTGGACTCACTTATTCTATCTACTTATGTGCAATAGGAAGCAAATGATAAATTGGAATTGGTCCTCACTGTGGATGGATTGAAGGAAGATGAAGAAGGAATGCAGTTGAAGGAAACACTTGATAGTGCAGAGTAAGTAAAAGTTGAGGGAATCTCCCAAGAATAGCTTAAACAAGCCAGCCCAAAAGTGGAACATGCAATGGCGACACCACCACAATTAGATTTGAAGCAATTACCTAAGAATTTGAAATATGTATTTCTTAGTGAAAACAATACTTTTCTAGTTATAATTGCTTCTTACTTGTATATGGATGAGGAATGTAGGTTATTGACTATGTTGAGAGAGCACAAGGGGGGCATAGGTTGGACCTTGGCAGATATCAAGGGGATTAGCCCCACTGTGTGCATGCATAAAATACTTCTGGAAGAGGATGCAAAGCCTTTCAGAGATGTGTAGAGGAGATTGCACCCACACATAGAGGAGACTGTTAGAGCTAAGGTTATCAAACTATTGGATGCAAGTATTATCTACCCAATCTTTGACAGTAAATGGATAAGTCCAGTATATGTTGTGCCAAAGAAATCTGGTCTTTCTATTGTTAAAAATGACAAAGATGAATTGGTGCCCATGAGAATGACTACAGGGTGGCGAATGTGCATTGATTATAGGAAGCTCAATGCAGCCACAAGAAAAGACCATTTTCCTCTCCCTTTCATTGATTGAATGCTTGAAACATTAGCAAGTCATGCTTACTATTATTTTCTAGATGCTTACAATCAGGTTCCCATTGCCCCAGAAGACTAGGAAAAGACTACTTTCACTTATCCGTTTGGAATGTTTGCCTATCGGAGGATGCCTTTTGATTTGTGCAATGCCCCTGCAACTTTTTAAAGGTGTATAATGTCCATCTTTTCTGACATGATTGAAAGGTTCATTGAGGTGTTCATGGATGATTTTTCTATTTTTGGAGATTCATTTGATAATTGCCTTAATAATTTGAGATTGGTAATTAAAAGATGCATTGAGATGAATTTGACATTGAGTTGGGAGAAGTGTCATTTCTTAGTTAAAATGGAATTGTACTGGGCCACATTGTTTCTAGTAAAGGCATTGAAGTGGACAAAGCAAAATTTGAATTAATTGCCAAGCTACCTCCCCCAAATTTAGTTAAGGGAGTTAGAAGTTTTATTGGTTATGTAGGCTTTTACAGATAATTTATAAAGGATTTCTCAAAAAATTCTAGACCACTCTACAACCTGTTGGCTAAGGATGTCACCTTTTGTTTTGATGAGGAATGCCTTATTGCTTTCAATACCTTGAAAGAAAAATTAACATTAACACCAATTTTAACAGTGTTGATTGGTCCATTCCTTTTGAGCTCATGTGTGATGCATCAAATTTTGTTGTCAGTGTTGTTCTAGGATAAAGAGTGGACAAATTGCCTCATGTGATTCATTATGCAAGTAGAACTCTGAATGAAGAACAATTGAACTATTCCACGACTGAAAAAGAATTACTTGCAATTGTGTTTGCTTTGGAAAAATTTCATTTTTACTTGATTGGCTCAAAGTTAATTATTTATTCTAATCATGCTGCATTGAGATACTTGCTTACAAAGAAGGACGCCAAGCCCAGGTTGATCAGGCGGATCTTATTGTTGAAAGAGTTTGACTTGACTATCAAGGATAAGAAAGGCTGTGAGAATGTTATAGCAGATCACATATTCAGGTTGGTGGAAGGGACAAATTTTGAGCAAGAGAGAGGCAAGGAGAACATTCCCATCAATGAGATCTTTCCTAACGAACAATTATTTTCTATAAAGTGAAGTGAACCTTGGTATGCTGATATTGTAATTACTTGGTTAAAGGAGTTTTTAATCCTATATTGAATTCGCAGGGATAGAAGAAGTTACTGTCCATGGCAAGGCATTATTTTTGGGAAGATCGAGTCCTTTTCAAACTATGTCTAGACCAAATTATCAGACATTTTGTGCTGGAAGAGGAACAACAAAGCATACTGAGACATTTTCATACATTCAACTGTGGAGGGCATTTTGGAGGGAAGAAAACTACTTTAAAGATTTTCAGTCTAGTTTCTATTGGCCAACTATCTTTAAGGATGTTCATACCTTCTATGTGATGTGTGATAGATGTCAGCGAATAGAGAATATTGGAAAGTGATATGAGATGCCACTAATAGGTAATTTGCTGGTTGAATTATTTGATGTGGGGGGGATTGATTTTATGGGACCATTTCCCCCATCAAATGGTAACCTGTACATTTTGCTAACTATGGATTATGTTTCTAAGTGGATTAAGGCAATTGCCACTAAGACTAATGATGCTAATGTGGTGCTAAGTTTTTGAAAGTAGGATGTTTTCCAGGTTTGGCACTCCAAGGGCCATCATTAGTGATAGGGAAACTCACTTTTGCAATAAGTTTTTTGCAACTCTGCTTTGAAAGTATGACATTCAACACTAAGTTGCAAGTCCTTATCATCCACAAATTTCAGGGCGAGTGGAGGTTAACAATTGACAAATTAAAGCAATTTTTGAAAGGACAGTAAACACTGCGAGAAAGGATTGGGTGATGAAGCTAAATGATGCATTGTGTTACAGAATCACCTTTAAAACTCCTATCGGAATGAGTCCTTATAGAATTGTTTTCGGGAAAGCCTACCACTTACCAGTTGAGATAGAACACAAAGCATATTGGGCAATCAAAAATCTGAATTTTGATTTAGAAAAGGTATGAAAGTAGAGGAAATTATAGCTCAATGAATTGGAAGAGTTGAGAAATGAAGCATATGAGAATGCAAAGATTTACAAGGAACGGATAAAGAAACACCACAATGAATTCATTCGCAAACAATATATTGAGCATGGAATGGAAGTTTTACTTTATAACTCATGTTTGCATTTGTTTCCAGGAAAATTGGAATCTCACTGGGTTGGTCTATTCTTAGTTAATCAGACATGGAGCCGTCGAGCTGAAGAATCTAAAAGACGATAGCACTTTTAAAGTCAATGGGCACCACGTGCAGCAATATATCATAAATGGCTTACAATTACCATTACGTGAAGTCTGTAATCTTGAAAATCCATAAACAAGGAAGTTGTCTTGCCTAGATGTTAAATAAAGTGCTTCTTGCGAGGCAACCCATGCTTTTGAGCATTTCTTTTTCCTTTAATTAATTTGAGGTAGTAGGAATAGTTAATTTGTTGCTTTAGTTGATAGGTTAGCATTAGGATAGTTTGCTTTAGTTATATTTTGAATTTTTGCAATGAATAATTTGCTTGTTTGTGTTACTAACAAGTTGAAGACTTGATGCAGGTGAATTGGAAGCAAAACCAGTGAGGATTTAAAGCAAGGATCACATGATAGAGTTGTGGAGTAAATCATCGTGATTTAACAAAGTCTTAAAGAAGGGGAGCAAAGCACATGAAGCTTCAAAGCAAAGAATCATCACAAGTTGTTAGAATAGAGGAAAAGCCAAAACAGGTAGCGAGTAACGCCGTCGGCGCCGAGGTGAGTTAAAAAAAATGTCATGCAAAATGAGCAGCATGTGGCATCGCTAGCACCCAAAACCCACTTACCCCCTTCCCATTCATGCCTAGCCACTCACCTCCTCTCTCTCCGAACCCTTCTTCCCCACATCAAATCCCTCCCATTCCACCACTAATCCTACTCCATAAATCTCCCAAACACATCATTCTTTTTCCATCTTTCTCATTCCATAAATTCTCATGCACTTCTTCTTCTCCAAGCCTTCTTCCCAAGTTGGGTTCTCAAAGACACTTGTGGCTTAAAGAATCTAAGAGTAATCTGCTTTCAACGAGTCTATGTTCTAGAATGGCAACTTTTTCCAGGATGCAGGCTTGGTTGTCTTTCCCACTCTTCTAGTTTTTCAACCATTCAATACACTGGCTAATGATGAAGAGTCAAATGCTTCCTCTAATGAGTAGTTTGGCATATTTCAGGGAAGTCCTTGGTTCTATTGTTTTCTTTTTCACATTGAGAACAATATTTGGTTCAAGAGTGCGAGAGTAGTTTTTTTTTTGTTTAGATTTTGTGTTTTGTTTAGAGTGTCTTGTTAGAGTTGTTGTGTTTTATTTTTTTTCCTTATTTTTTTTAGATTGTTTTAAGTCTATTTTTGTGAGATTTACATTATAACTATCAAGATTTGCCTCCCAAAAACAATTATGTGCCAATGTGTTGAAATTAATTATGATATTTCTCCCTTATTAGTCACTAGCATGCTGAGTTTTTTATTACCATTGCATATAATTTAGGAAAAAGGATAGGCACTCCTTGTGATCTATTAATTCTTATGCAAAATTCTTTCTTCCTTATGACTAGTGGAAATTTTTCATGCACATTATGTCATAATCATGCAAAGTATTTGCAAATTAGTTGACATTTGTGAATTCATTGACTTATTTTGATTGCAACAAGCATTTTAGAACTTGTTTAAGTATCCCTCAAGGCGAAATCCTAGACAACATGTTTACTTGGAAGTGATTTAGGCATTCTTTGATTAGTTTGAGCTTTTCAAGCTAACCTAATACATTCATATGTGTCCCCATTGATCTTTATGAAATAATGGCATGTACAAAGCATGTAAAAAACCACTATTCGAATTTTCTTGTTTAGCCTCATTATTCAAACCTATTTCACCTGAAAAACAATGTGTTACTTAGACATATCATATGCTTATGGTTGTTGATAGGTATGAATGAAGCAAAAAAAGATAAGTTTGGGGGTGTGAAAATTGAGTATGCCATGATAGAGAAAGAAAATAAGGGACAAAAGAAAAACAAGTCAAGTAAAGAAATATGTTTTGAATGAGGGGATCACATCCTATGAATTAAAAAGAAAACAAGTTAGGGGGTGTGATAGTAATACATCCCAAAATTAAGAAAAGATAGAGAAAACCTCAACAAAAGTTAAGTGAGTGAACAATGTTATGCAAGTTTATTATTCTCTTACTTTGTTGATCTTTGCCCCATTACAAGCTTAGATAATACCTATTGATCCAAGTGAATCAGAGTTGTCTACATTAGTGGAGAGGGATTATGAAAAGCAAGCCTATGATTTATTTTGTGAATATCATTAGAATCATTAGTTCACATATTGTAAGTTGAAAGTATGCAATAAGCGTAAGAGTGACATAGCACACACATCCACAACTTTCACTTTATGATAGATTGATAAATCATGAGTTTCATATAATTATTTTGGAAGTGTTTTGACTAAATTCTGAATTATGTGTATATGTCTAATTTGTTTGGCATGTGTTTAATTATTTGAGAGAGAGGTTATTCTAATTATTTCACTAGTTTGGTTGCTAATTTTGCTTGAGGACAAGCAAGGGTTTTAAGTTTGGGGGTATTTGATGAGTGAATTTTATTCGCTTATATTTTATATTTTCAAGCTTAATTCCATGCAGTCTTTGATTAGTTTTATGTTAAATTTATATATTTTTGTTGTATGGTTAGGTTAGTGGAAGAGTGGAGAAAAGAAGACAAAGTAAGCAAATATGAAGTAGCAAAGTAGTGAAGGAAGGAAAACACAGCAGCAAGGGAGAGGAGCTGAAGTTGTAAAGGAGCAAAAGGATTAGCATGTTGATGCTGCCTACACCAGCAGCTAATCAAACTATAGAATTAATTTTTTTATTTTTTAAACTCTGCGAAAGGCTACATTTTTAAGCCCTGCTTTTAGTAGTTTTGGGAATAGATTTTCAGAGGAGTCTAGGGTTTTCTTGGAGGCTACTCTGAAGAGATTTTGATGAGCAAAGAACAAGATTTAGGAGAGCGAAGGTGATTCAAGAAGGCTAATTGCAGTATGATGTTCTTCACGAAGAGAGTATCTTTTATTTTCTTCATGAACTAATTTCTTATTTCTAGGGTGAAGATGTAGCCTTTTTTTATGAAACTTGTTATTTGGATTATTGATTATTTAGTGCAAGTCAGTGTTTTTATTCATGGGTTTTATTTCAATCTTTTGATTTGTGTTATTGCTTGATCACCAATTTCATAAATCTTATTGATTGTCTAGGCATGGTTAAGGGGCACACATAATGCATAACCATGAGCTTTCTTGAATGAGAAAAGTAGAAGGATAAGGCACACATCTAATGCACAACCATTCTACTTGGTTTATAGTTCTTGATTGTAATGGGTTTTCACCTTAATTATGCTACACACAATAGGTAAGTGGAATGAGCGAAAGCGCTTGACTTAAACCCGCACACCAAATGGTAATAATCATATCATAGAAAGAACGAATCTAAGTAATCATTAAATCTAATATCTAAATAGCAAGAGGAGTCATTAAGTGATGAAATCTGAAGCCTAGACCTTTGTCACTTGTAATCTATCCTATATCATTCTATAGTCCTAGATTTCTGATTATCTTTTTAGTTTATTATTATTATTAATGCAAACCAACAATCTATCTTTTCAAAGTTAGTTTTAGTTAGTAACTGAATTTAATTAAATTAGTTTGCTGTTCTCTATGGGATCGACCCTTGTTCACACACACTATACTGCTATATACTCGTGCACTTGCGAGGTATTATAATTTGAACCATCAAACATGTTATTTCTACTATTGCATATTCATTCTATATTGTGATCATAGTTGTGCTTGAATGTGTTATCCTTTAGACATTGATAGAGAAAAGTATTTGAGCATTTGAAAAAGAATTACTTAGAGAATAAGTAAAGGAAGAAAAGATTAGAAGTTTACAAAAAGGGGAAGACTTACCCCATTCATAGAATCGACTTCTCCCATGCAACATAATATACCTTTTTGATGCTAACAAAAAGGGGGAGAAGAATTAAGGAAGACAAGAATTAAAGAAAATGATATAAAGGGGGAGAAGAAGTGAGAGAGAAAGAATTGAGAAAGGCTTGTCAGTCAAAAAAGGGAAAAGAATTGAGAAAGATGATATACAAGTCTTCAAGCTTTATCATGAATTGTGTTTCAAGAAAAACATAACATCATATGTGTTATGACTATCTTACATGTAAATATTAAACTCCATAGGTTTACAAAATCCAATTAGCTAGGGGGAGTTTGAAATTGAAGATGGATCATTAGCACATTCTTTAAATGTCACAAATATTCAAGTTTTGTCATCATAAAATAGAGAGAGATTGTTGATCCAAAGTATGTGATTTTGTGATTACCAAAAATTATGTTGATGATGCTTCCAACTTAGAAAGCTTGAAATGTAGACAAATATGCTTGATATGTATATATTTGATAATCATTATTTATGTTAGCATATACACAAGTTTAATATGAGTCTAAATGCTTTATAAGAAGAAGAAATTGTCTTGATCCATATTGTTTTCAACCTTTCTTATTATTTGAATGTTTTGGATCATATATAAATAAATTTTAATAAAAATATCTTGTACCTGCATAAAGAATAAGAATATGATCCATACTGCATAGATCTTGGTATATCACTCAATAATGGATCACATTCATATATGCTTGAAATATGTATGACACAATAAGTTATTATTTGTGCTAGCATATCAAAATCTTAGAAATGAAGATTTTATCATGATCCATAATGCATTCAGTTTGGTGTATCTTATTCAGATTTTGTTGGGTTATTTATATGTTTATGTTAATTGATAAAGAAGAAAATAGATGTGATTCATCAAGTTATCATTTGTGTATAAAAGGATGAAAATATGTTGAACGAATTCATTCTTTTCAAAAACATGATTCACATTATCTATCCATGTTCTACAAATTGTGTAAACCACATGTGGATAAATGTGTTTTGATTTAAAATGAAAAATAACAAAGTTTCAAAAGTAGCAAAAGTTCAAAATTCAAAGTTCAAGACTACAGCCACTTAGAGCAGCCACCTGCAAATATCTCTTACCAATTTTAGACACAAAAGCAAAGACTAAAACCAAATCTGAAGAAGCAATCAAGTATATCGCTTGCCAAGTCCCCTACCACCTATGCTTATCACCTGGCACTGCAGCCACTTGGCCCAACCACCTACGGATGGACAGGAAGAATAGTGCAGGAGTTTTTGTAGAAAATTGACCACAGTAACTTGGACATACCACCAACCATATTGCCTGGGGCACAGTCGAATGGCCCAGTCGCCTGCTGTATCACCCGCCGATGTCCAACGGTTGAAAATCCAAATGTTGTAAAGCCACGACTTGTGCCCTACTTCTTTCAATGGTCAAGATTTTCTGAAAGGAGAAGCTTAGGGATGTTGCGATGGTTGGAAAGCAAAAGAAGAAGCAAGTGGTTGAACTTTAACCTTCATCAAACATCTTGCAATCCCGAAGGTCAAGAGCTTAAACTTCCACACTCACAAAAGAGCTTTTATCATCCCATTTTCTATCAAGGCCTACCTCTTCACAACACAAGGGAAGAACTTATGCATCAACAAAAGCACCATCTCAAGTCTTCCCATCACTTAACTTGAGGAGTTTCAAAGCTATCAAGTTTCCTAGTGTATTCATTCCAACAAGCTTCAAGATCAAGAAGTTTCAAAGCCACATGATTTCCTACTTCACAGAGTCTAAACCACTGTAAAGTTTTCAATGTATATCTTTTTATAATTATGCTTCAATGGTGAGTGTACACCTTAGCCTAGATAGAAGCATTTCACTATACATGTTAATTTGTAAAGTTCTAGGTTAACTCATTTGAAAACCAAGATTGGGGGAGTTGTTGGTTAGCTCATTGGGAAACCAAAAATTATGAGTTGGTGGTGAGCTCGGGAAAAACTACCATTGTAAAAGTTGTTGGTGAGCTTAGGAAAACCAACAGTGTGAGTTTCTAGTGAGCTAGATAAAACCAATGTATAAGTTCTTGGTTAGCTTCGAAAACCAAGTGTGATTCTATAAGGGAGTGTAACCCAAAGTTGAAAAACCTTGGAGAGTAAAGTAAGTGCCAAGAGAGGGCCCAAAACCACTATTGATCATGCGTGCAACTATCTTACTTTCCTACTTTCCATTGTTGTATTGTTTGTGTAATTTTGATTAGCACACTTGCTCAAAAAAGAGGCACTTGATTAAACTAGGGTTAAGTACATTCTTTTAAACCCAATTCACCCTCCCTCTTGGGTTCAACCATCTAACAGGAATGGAACCAACACATCTTTCATTTTCCAAATACTATACCTAATGCATCACATTATTATCATTGATCTCAATCAAACAAACCTAAATAATGATCAATTTTTTTATGATTGAACAACACAAATAAGAACTGATGGAAAAAAAACTTGAAAAATAATAAAATAGAAGAAAAACACACCATAACCCCCTCCCTCCCAAATGGAAAATTACATTGTCCTCAATGTAAAAGAAAAAAGTAAGTAAAAAGACTTCCCCGAGGTAAACGTACTCAGTCATATCTAGCTTTGTTGTCATTCTCATCATCATCTTCCTTGGGAACATACACTGGTGAATAGGGAGGAAATACTAGAGGTTGTGGAAATTGGACTTGACCCAAATCTTGGTTAATATCATGGTTAGCAAGCATCTAAGTTAAAGCAGTGTTAAACTGAACCATATAATTGAATTGTTGTTCCTACCTAAACAAAAATTGATCAAAACTCCTATTCATGGAGCTAGTCATTTTTTGTTGCTTCTCCAATGTCTACTGAATGTTGGATATCTAATCTCACAAGTTTGAAAGCTTTGATTCAATATTGGTAGATGTACTTGGCTATGAAGTGCTTGAGCCTGGCAAACTTTGCATAAGAGACGAGCCTCCTCCCTCTTCAATTGTTTCCTCCTTCCTTGCAAGTTTCCTAATCATGTCAGAAGTGATTGGTGGTCTAGGGTGCTGGATTTCCTCAGTAGGACAAGTCACCTCTTCTGCTTGCAAACGGAGATCATATATAAGTGATGGATGACCAAATTTGCCTGAATATGTTAGTCCCTGTGTTGTATTCAAAATGGAGCCCTCAATGACCCTTCCCACATCAATGGAGAGGCCATTCTAAATGGTATAATTTAACAAACCTCTCTCCCTTGCGACCTTCGTGAAATAGTTTGTGGTCAACAGCTTAGCAAAGATAAAGTAGTGTAAAATTCTGCCTCTTGCCTTTAAACCTATTGCAAGAAAATTCAATACAACATTTCCACACCTTTTCCACTGAGTCCCTAGCCAAGCTAGAAAGTTAATGATTTCATTGAACTTTGGTCTTTGATTCTTCAACACTAAATATCCATATACTTTTAAATCAAGAACTTGGTACCTTTTATTAATTGTCTTTTTGTCAAAAGGGACCCATTTCCTCCTCACTAAAGCCTTCATTTCTTGGAGCTCCCTTGCATTTGCATAAAACTCTCTGATGACAAGTACAAGAGCTACACCTGGTTCCTTAGTGAATTCTTCCCAACTTTGTTCATTGATAATATTATTGAAAGTTCTCATTGGGTTTTCAAAACCCCTTTCTTGAATACATCTCTTCCCTACTACTGAAATTCAAAACCTTTCTGGTGCTACTTCACTCACAAAGGTGGGTTGAATTGAAAAACTCTTAAGAGGAACTACATTGTTTTTTTGGTCCATCATACAAACACTTATAGCACTAAAAACTAGAACCCCAAAACAACAAATTCTCTTCACACAATAAAAATCAATTTCACATAGATTTAATTCACTACCTACACCACAATCCATCAAAGGCAATAATTTCTCCACAAAATATCACCAAAGACTTCATGCACAAACCATTTTCCTCACAAAAAAAAATTCCACAAATGGGTTGCATTCATTCACTTCAACAAAATTTCATCTTGCCATCTCCTCTCATCTTTATCAACAACTAATTTTATCAACACTTAATTAATGAAAACTACTTATTTCAAAACCCTTATTTGCATGAAATCCCTTTCGATACTTGAAACCCATGTTTGTAGATTTTTTGGATTGCAATAGGATGAATTTCAAGCTACTATTGGATGGATTGAGAGGTGTTTGTGTGTAATATCCCAGGATTTGAGTTAATGAATAATTTTATTGTGAAATAATTATGCTATTTTTTTATCATGAGAATTATATAATGGTGCTATTTTTCTATAATGAGGATTGTTTGATAATCATGTCAAATTGATACTCAATTGATGTGGACAAAATAAATCAACTTGCTACAAATTGTTGCATGAAACATGAGTTATATGTTGTTGAATTTTTGTGCATTGATTGGTGTCAAATTACTATTGAATTTTAGCATGATCAAGGGTGATTATCATGATGTTTACACATGGTGATTAATGATGTAAATTAAGAAATTTAATGTGATTTCTGGAATTTTTATTTTTTTGGAGCAAATTTACTATTTTGACCATAAGTTCTTCGTACAAACTCAGAATTGAGTGATTTATTTTCATTAATTAGATAATTTTAAGGACTACAACTTTTATGTTGACCATAATTACTAATTATGCTTATATTTTGATTCATTGCTCCCACAAAGTGACGCCACTTGGATTAGAGATGGTTGTAGTGTTTTGGCTATAACTTTTTCATGAAAAATCAGAATTTAGTAATTTTTTATTCATTGGAAAATCACAACAAAGGATAAAAATTTTGTGTTTGCCACTTTTGATGAATTTGCCCCATGAGATAAGTGACATTTATTACAAGAGTAGTGTGTAGGTGCATGGGCACTACAACTGTTTTCTTTTTCTTTTTCTTTAAGGAGATCCACCATCATCCTAAAACCTAATATGCCTCCCTCTTCTTGCAACCCATGAAACAGCCATCCCCCTTTCATCCCATTCCCATATTTTTTTTCTCCCACCAATTTTCAAGCTAGAAAATTGTGCCAACGAATATAAAATCCATCCCCACACATCTAGCCACTCAATTCAAGCTTGGATGATTCCAAAGAGGGAGAATAATCTGTTTACCTTGTGTTGCTACTAGTGGTCTTGGATTCTTGAAGATTTTGGTGGTTTTCAAAGTGGGTTAGAAGGTATTGCATTTTTCCCAACTTAATTTCATATGACCTGTTTGCTAGGTTAATATTCTGTTCGGGGGTGACCATCTAGGGCTAAAAAATATTTGATTTTCTTAGAGATCAATAGCTATTTTAATGGGGAGATTGATTAATCATAAATGGTAGTTTAATACAAATGATTTGGGCGTGATTTTGGCCATATATTGCTACCCATAAATGGACAACAATATGAATGGGTGCGAGGGCATGTTGGGGCATGAATGGGTTGTTTATGATATATGAAATGGCTTTGTTATTTAATTATTGAATTAATGATGAATTTAGGATGTTAATTATGCAAAAAATATCAAATGTTGCTGGAATTTTATTACTTATTCATGCCTTTAAGTTGTTTGATAAAATGACTAAGTGAAGGGTTGTATAAGGTACAATGATGTTGGGGCTATTTTCAAATGAATTTAGTGGATAATTAGCATGTTTATGTTATCATTATTAAGTTAATTATATCAGATTAAGGATATTCATAATTGGAAATGGGTTTGCGATGATGCATATTGCTGAAAATTTTAAATTAGTATTATGTAAGAGTAGTGTATGATGCATTGTCACCATGAGACTATATGGAATGAATGGGCATATTGTATAATGGAATTAGGCTTTAATTTATCAAGTTAGATTGCTAATTATGATTCCAAATTAGTGGTAAACAAATGGGTTAATGAAGGGTGCAAGTTAAATAGATTGTATAATGCTAAAAGTTGGAAATTACACATGCCTATCAACTGGTCGATGAAATTCTTCAATGAGAACAAAGTTGAATTAGGGGAAATGGATTAGGAATTTAAGTGGCCATTAAGTGAGAAATAAAATAGAGTATTTAGTGTCTCAATTATATGATTAAAAGTAGGATGGAAAAATGGGCAGCTATGGTAATGAGTTAAGGTGTTTAGATCAAGTGTGATGCATATTGTAAACTACCCTTAAAGTGGGTAGCTATATGATGAGTTTGTGACAACTATTTAAATTAAATTAGTGAATAGATTGCTAGTACAATTAAAAAGGTTACAACCCCTTAAGTTTGATAAATTTTGATATGAAAAGATGGGTTGTAATCCATCATTTGATAGGTTGAAAAAGAAACCAAGTTGAAATTTTGAATCCCTTAAAAACCAAGTTAGAAATGATGCAATGAAATTTTTTTTGTTGTTTACATGTTTACCTAGTTAGGTAATAAGTGATGGGATATGGAAAATGATAATTTAGACCCTAAATATCCAATGGTATAAATGGGTGAATGTCACTTAGAAATGCATGTAATTGAGCTAGAGCTTGCGTAGTTGTTTTTAGAATGCCAAAAGTGATACATGAAATTTTTGTAAGATCCATCGGGACTTGTATTAGAACGAAGTGATCGAATTGATAGTGTGAATTCATTTTCAAGTGAGGTTGGTTTTTCTAGAATTCATGCATGATTAGACATGATCTTTTGTACTGGCATACGAGCACCAAATTTTATCGATACTTGGTTTTAATGTTGTGTAATTAAAATTATGAAACTATTTTATATTTGGATTTGATTACATGTATATTATGTTATGATTTGAAATTTTATTGTATTATGTTATGATTCAGTTTTTGGCCATTTGACATGAGTTGAGCATAGCATTGGCATGCATGTGGTTGAGTGACATGAGTAAATGTATGCTATATGCTTTGTGGCTTAGTGTATAGCATGTGGCTTATTTATTACCTATGTAGAATGTATAGACTGTGTGGCTGATTAGTTGCCCGTGTGGCATATGGAGCCTGTGTGGCTATATGTGGCCCTTATGGTCAATGATTATGATATGTTGAGATTGACATGGCATGATACTTAAGTGATGTTGAATTGTAATTGTGAGTTTGATACACTTGAATTTCTCAGTAGATGTGGTTGGTATTGGTGCACCTGTTGTGATCCCTATGTAACAATCAGGACGAGGCACTCCTGGGACTTTGCGCGGGTGGTGAATTCTCGACACTGCAGGAGGTGGACTTGGCAGGCATCTAGCCGGGGATACAGGGATGGACCATCTGCACATCAAAGAGAGGAAGTGTGATTTCTTTGACTTTATTAAGTCCTGATAATGATCATTGATAAAATATGTCTTGATGAGGATATCATAATGATGTCATTGTACATGAGTCTTTGTTATGAGTATGACTCAATGGTAATGATGTATTTGGAGAGTATGTTTGATTTGGGTGAATTACGTTCTAGGAATGAAGAAATGTGTATTATGAACATGGGTACATATTGCATTGTCATGACATTTAGTATACCATGGATTTATACGTTGCTTGGATTAAGTATATGTATTTGAGCATGCTCTTCCCTTTGACTATTTCCTTATAGTTTTTCACTTTACCCACTTACTGAGTTTACCCTGACTCACTCTATTTTATCACCATTTCTAGTTGACAGGCTAGATGGTGGAGCCTAACTAGGGGTTGACACTCATGATTGAGAGTAGAGAATAACCTCTATGATGTATGGATGAATTAGAGTTTAGAACTCATATGTGGACATGACATCTAATGTGTATAAATTTGTAATTAGAAAGGTTTTAATTTTTAAGGTGTATTGGGTACGTATAATATAGTTATATTAACATGTCATTATGTCGATTATACCTATATATTTTTCTTATAGGTCTAGTTGTGCCTTGTTGTTTCAATGTGGCTTACATTATGATTTTGGGTAGAGTGGGTAATTGTTGTATTAATTGTGATAGCGATGTGATGTGAGAATGAAATATAGAATGTTGTATAGGTACATAAACCCTTATCTTTCAAGGGAGACTATTGCATTTTTGATAGAACCCTTCTCCAAGATAAAAGATAGTCAAAATGCATAGGCCCCTAGGCGGACTATTACAAACTTGAACACACAATAAAAACATGTGAAATTAGCATCAAACTAATTAAAGATTTCATGGAATTAAGTTTGAAAATACAAAATATAAGTAACTAAAATTCACTCATCACTTTCCCAACATTGGAACTTAATCCAATTGGTCACTTATAAATTTTAGTCATTTTCTCCAAATGCTTTGAAATCAAAGACTCTTCCTTTCACTATTTTTCTTTCTTCTAAATAATTGAAGAATTTACTGTGGGCCAAAGTGTTATTATTGAAGATTACCTTTAGGATGTAATGTTCTATTCTCCTTCTCTTCCTTGGATCTCTTCTTCTGAACTTTCTCTTCATCTTCTTATCTTGAAATTTTTAGATGCGATTTCTGCTCATTTGCTCACCCTCTTTATCCTAACCATTTGCAGCAAGTGGGGATTTTTAGCTTAGGGTTTTGAAAGAGAGGGTTTTCAGAGATTCCGAGGATGAGAGATTTTTGAAGATGAAGTGAAATAAGAATGATTTGGAAGAGAGAAAATGTAGGCGACCTGGGAATTTGAATCACCATTTTTGAAGAGGGCCTCAGAGATTGGAAATGGATGTGCAGAATTTTTGACCTAGGGTTTTGTAAGAATTGGATTCTTGGATATATGGTTTTAGAGATTTTGGTGTCGATTAGAGGGGTTGTTAGAACTTTTGTACTTATAACCTTAGAAGTTCTGAGGACATTTTATTATGCACATAAGGGCTTCAGAAATACAATTTTGAGTCAGAGATCTGAGGCAATTAAGCTTGTGCGTCAGAGGTTCTAAGGAGGTGTTTTAGAACTTCTGATGATGTTTTAGAGAAATTATTTAATTATGAAAAGCTATTTTGAAACTCTATCAAAGTTTTGAATTACTTTTGAGGCAATTAAATGTTGGAAATTTAATATTCATTAATGATCTTCGGCATCATAATCATGTAATCATTAACATTATAAAATAATTAAGTCATGTAATATGCATTTTATGTGCATGGATCTAGTATACCAAGTTCTATCCCAATTTTACAAAATCTATCGTCTGAAAGTGGTTTTGTAAAAATTTCTACTAATTGATTTTCGGTTGATACATATTCTAAACAAATATCATGATTTTGCATATGATCTCTAATAAAGTAATGTTTGACCTCTATGTGTTTGGTTCTAGAAAGTAATACTGGATTCTTTATTAGATTTATTGCACTACTATTATCACATCTAATAGGTGTATCAACATATTTTAAATCATAATCATTCAATTATTATTTCATATATAAAATCTATGCACAAAAACTACCTGCAGCTACATATTCAGCCTTTGTAGTTGATAAAGCAATAAATGTTTATTTCTTAGAGAACCATGATATGATCATGCTTCCAAGAAACTGACAAGATCTTGAAGTGCTCTTCCTATCTACCTTATATTCTACAAAATCTGAATCAGAGTACCAAACTAATTCAAAGTTTGAATCTTTTGGATGCCAAAAACCAAGGTTTGGAGTATCTAAAAGATATCTAAAGATTCTCTTAATAGCAACTAGATGTAATTCTTTAGGATTTGACTGAAATCATGCATACATGCAGACACTGAACATAATATCTGGTCTACTTGCAGTTAAATATAAAAGAGATCCTATCATGCGACTATAGAATTTTTTATAGATATGTTTACCTTTTTTATTCTTATCCATTTTAATGGATGTGCTCATTGGTCTGCCCATTGTGTTCTTCTTAATCGAATTTCTTAAGTATCTCTTCAGTATATTTTTCTTGATGGATAAAGATTCATTCCTTGATCTATTTTACTTGAAGTCCTAGAAAGAAGTTCATCTCACCCATTAAACTCATCTCAAATTCTCCCTGCATGACTTTAGGGAAATCTTGACATAATTTATCATTAGTAGCACCAAATATAATATCTTCTACATATATTTAAACAATCAATATGTCATTTTTTTCATGCTTAAGAAAGAGTGTGGTATCTATTTTACCTCTAGTAAATCCTTTTTTCTATTAACAATTTACTTAGTCTCTCATACCATGCTCTAGGAGCTTATTTTAATCCAGAGAGAGCTTTCTTGAGTTTGAAAACATCATTTGGATCATAAGGATCTACAAACCTAGGAGGTTGTTCTACATAAACCTCTTTATTAATGAAACCATTCAAAAATGTACTTTTGACATCCATTTGATAAAGCTTGAAATTCATGAAAGATGCAAAAGCTAGTAACATTCTAATAGCTTCGATTTTGACAACAAGAGCATATGATTCTTCAAAGTTTATTCCTTCCTCTTGACAGTATCCTTTTGCTACTAATCTTGCTTTATTTCTTAACACTTTACCAGATTCATCTAGTTTGTTCCTAAAGGCCCAACTTAGTTCTTATAACAGATTGATGGTTAGGCCTTGGAACAAGCATCCACACATCATTACGTTTCAATTGGTCCAATTCTTCTTGCATAACTATAATCCAGTTTTCATGTTCTAAAGCTTGATATATGCAAGTTGGCTTTAATTAAGAAATGAAAGTAAAATTAGCACATATTTGATGATATGAAGATCTAGTTCTCACTCTATCATATAAATCACCAATTATTTAGTTTTTAGGATGACCATGCATGAACCTCCACTCTTTAGGAAAGGAATTATTACCTTCATTATTTACCTAATTTATGGATGGTCCATCATCTATTTATTCTTCATCCATTTATGTCTTTGATTGTGAAGAATCTTTTTCTTTATCTTATATCTTTATTTTCTCTATAGATGTTGTGAGTTCTCCTATTTTATCATCAAAATTACTTATCCTTCTAGAGGAGTTAGTACTTTCATCAAATTTTACATGAATGGATTCCTCTTTAGTTTATTCTTCAGATTGTAGACTCTAAATGCCTTGCTAACAATGGAATAAACAAGGAAAATATCTTCATCAGATTTATTGTCAAATTTGCCATGGTTTTTCTTACCATTGTTAAATGAAAATTTGCAACCAAAAGTGTGAAAATGAGAAATATTTGGTTTTTTGTCATAATATAATTCAAATGAAGTTTTGTTGAGTGTAGATATAGTAAAAATTTTGTTAATAATGTAGCATGAAGTATTTATTGCTTCAGCACAAAAATATTGAGGTAAGTCATATTCACTCAACATTGTCCTTGTCATCTCTTGAAAAGATCTGTTTTTCCTTTCAGGTACTCTATTTTGCCGAGATGTTCTTGGTGTAAAGAATATGTGCAAAATTCAATTACATTGATAAAAATCAATGAATTTCTCATTTTCAAATTCTCCGCCATGATCACTTCTTATGGCTACTATATGAGAATCTTGTTTATTTTGCACACACTTGGTAAATGTTTCAGAGAATGAAAAAGTCTCATCTACAATGACATATGCATAATGTTTCTCTCAAAGATTGATAGTTTTTTTAACAACAAGATCCATGTGTAGCAATTGAAGTGGTTTAGTTATGTATACTTCTTTATTGGATTTGAATTATTCTTTAACTTGCTTTCCTCTTAAGTAAGCATCACACAAGTCATTTTGGTCAAACTTTAGTTTGGGCAAGCCAACAACAAGATCTTTATTGTATAGTTTTTCAATCATGAACTTGTTGGCATGTCCTAGTCTTCTATGCCACAACAAGGATTCTTCATTATTCACAACAAGACATTTGACTTGGATATCATCCAAATCTACTAAAACACATTTCTACTTCTTTTACCAAGTACTACAACTGAATTTGAATTATCTATCATAGAACATTTATGTAATTCCAACACAACCTTATAATCATTATCACAAAAATTGACTAACACTTAGAAGATTGCATTTTAATCCTTCTACTAGTAAAAGATTCAAGATTCAAAATAGTAATAGAGGGAGATTTGTTGATCTTACCAATTCCAATCATTTTAACTTTTCCATTATCTCCAATGTTAACTGTTCCTCTACTTTTAGCTTTGAATTCTATGAATAGCTCATTTTTCCTTGTAATGTGTCTTGAGCAACCACTATCAATATACCATTTGATACTCTTTATGGCTCTTAAGCACACCTGCAATAACAAGGTCAAGCTATAAATTTTGGTACCCATTTAGGAATGAGTCCAGGTAAGTTAGTAGCAGAATATTTTGGTACCCATTGCTTTTTGGATGCTACTAGTTTATTATCTAAAGGTATGGTTGTATTTATTATGTTAACAACAGTCTCTGGTACCCAAATTAGGTTTTGTTTGGGTTCTAATTTTCTTTCACGATTGCTATTTTTCTTTCTTTGATTTTCTCCACCTTTTTTCTTTGCCTTTAGTTTATATAAAGTAGAAGTCAATGTTTTTCTAAGGGCATGATTTTTTGCTTTTATCTACTCAAGTTCTATGTTAAGGTTTTGGTTAGTCTTGAGCTGAATATTTTCTTATCTTAATTTGGAGCATTCATAGATTGTTCTTTCTAGTTCTGTTTTTATTTCCTTATGTTTAGCTTTTAACGTTTTGAAATCTAAATATAATTGATCTAATAATTCTTCAAGATCAAGTTTTGAATTTACCTCATCTTCATGGATAGTAATGAAGCTTATTCTTGTATGATGAGCTTCCTGATTTCTTTCTTTGGAGCTGAGCAAATTGAATCGTACTTCATTTTCTTCTTCTATTTTACTCGAGCTTTCTTACATCATATTCTCTAGCATTTTTCATGCAGTCATAGCTTTCTTCTTCTTTTCAAATTTTCTATTGTTAGATATATTCTTTTTGTCAAAGTGTGAGTTATACATTTTCTTCTTATCTCCTTGCTTTTTATTTGGTTCTGTGTAGTCAAACTTCATGTTTCCAAACTTGTTGTAATTGTAACGAATTGGAATCTCCTTTCTCTTTTCTTTGCTCTTGTTGTTGCTTTTGGAGTTGTTTCCAAATCTCATCTTCCTAATTATATTTTTGAATCTTCTGGTTATCATTGCCATATCCTCATCATCTTCACTCGTTGAGGCTTCATTTGAAGATTCTTCATTTTCTAAATCAACTTGTAATGCAATCTTCTTACCTTTGAATTCATTTGGTCCCTTTTGCTTCACTAAGACTTCATGGTTCATGAGTGATCCCATGAGTTCTTTCACTGACATGTTATCTTGATCTTTTGCTTCTTGAATGGCATTCACCTTAGGCATCCAATGTCTAGGTAATGATCTTAATATTTTCTTTACTAACTTAGGTTCTTCATACTTCTCTCCTAAGCTTTTTAATCCATTGGTGATTTTTTGAGACCTTCCAAACATTTCAAAAATAGTTTTTGACTCCTTGATGGAGAACGCTTCGTATTCCTCTACTAGAAGATTAATTTTAGTTTCTTTCACTTGATTTGTACCTTTATGTGCTATTTGAAGTTTATCCTAGATTTTCTAGGCTCAATCATAGGCAAAAATCTTTTCAAACTTAGAAGAAAATAGTGCACAATAGAGATAATTTTTTTTCTTAGCATTGTGTTCTACTATTTGAATATCTTCTAGTGTATATTTATCTTCAGTATTTGCAACATTCTTTCCATTCTTTACTACAACCCATAATTGGTAACCTGTGGCGATCAAGAAATTTTGTATCCTCATATTCTAACACTCATAGTTCCACCAAAAAGTGAAGAAGTGGATTGTCCTTCAGCAGATATGTTGTGGAACATACTAGCCATTTGGATCTCTTCACAAGTTAATATACTAGTAATTAAAAATTAAATAGTGAAGCCTACTCTAATATCACTTGTTGGTCCTTAGCTAGATGGTAGCTCAAGAGAAGGGGAGGGGGTGTGTGGAAGGGGTGAATTAAGCTTTCAAAAATTTTGGTCAATAACTTGAGAGATATATTTAAAATGTAGGAAGTAAAATTCACAGCACATATGCATAAGATTTTTATAGTGGTTCGGCCCTTCCTAGGTTCCAACTCCACTTCTCTGAGTCAATTTCATCTACTAATCTCAGGTTTTATTAAACATTTGTTAGTTTTACAAGCTCATCAACAACTTACTAATTTTCCAAGCTCACTAAAAACTTTTACACATTGGTTTCCAAGCTCACCAATAAACTTACTGGTTTTCCAAGCTCACTAGAAAATTTTGCACATTGGTTTCCAAGCTTACCAACTAATTTGCTAGTTTTCTAAGCTAATCAGAAACTTTTACAAACTATTGGATTTCAGAGATCACTGACTAATTCACTGATTTTCCAAATGGAAATGGACATATTAATATGACTTGTATAAAAATTAAAGTTCAAATAAATGAAGAAAATATGCAATAAAATTAGATTTATCAAACTCCTTTGAAGATGGTGTAGATCTGGCTTTGAATGTTTTGGTAGTGTTGTAATAGTTAGAGTTGAATGATGGAAGATCTCGAATGCTCTTTTTGAATGCTTGAGTCAGATGATTTTTTCTGTTTTTTGGATGTTTTGTTTCTTTCCTTACTCATCCTTTTATAAGCTTTAAGAGAAAATTTAACCATTGCAACCTTTAGCACCTTTTTCAAATGTTAGGCAGAGTTGGTATGACTTTTTGCATTCCGTCAAGCTTCAGAACTTTCAACTTAAGTAGTCAAAACTTTTGACGCTCAATCCACCATTTATCAGAATATTCTTGGATGTATACTCAGATTCTCTAAAGATTGATCTTGCTGTGAATAGTTATATTTTGGACTTCTGATAAACTTCTGAGATATTTTTGAAGCTTGAATTGTGCTTTTGATATATTTCTTTGTGTCTTATCTTTTTGAAGACATCTGTTATGAGCTTCTAAGTACAGTATTAACACTTTGAAATACTTCTGACAAGATTCTTATTGTAGGTGTTTCTTCTAAGTTAACTCTGAGGGTCGAATTCAACATCTGACGTTCTTGTCTTTTTGAAGTTACTTCTGACGACATTCTATATTGTTTCTGAAAGTCTTCTAAGAAGGTTCTAAATTCAAAAATTTCCTCTAGATTAATTTTTTTTGTCCATTATAGTCTTAAGAAACATTTTAGAGACTTGGAAGCATATCTAAGGTTCTTCTGAAGAACTTCTAAATGCAGAGAATTCCTTTGAAGTAGACTATTTAACTTCTGACATATGTCTGTAGTTTGAGAAAACTTTTGCACAACCTTTGAAGTGTAATATTGCTACACCTTGACTTTGAGGAGGTTCTAAGCTATTTCTAATAGTTTTGAAGTATGCCTTTGAGCTTTACAACTTAGCTCCGAAGCGGTTCTGAGTTACGCTGATTACTTCTAAACTCTTTTGAGCTTTACGTCATATCTCTGAATGAAATCTAACATGCTTCTAAAGAGGTTCTGAAGTAGTTTCTAAATACTTCTATGTCAGGATTATTATATATGATTTTGATTTTACCAAAACTTGGATTAAGATACAATATATGTGTGCTTAAGTCATTAACAATTATATGCATAATTATGATTTGATAAATGTTAATTAATAATGTGAAATGTATACATAATCATGAATATTTAATTATGGAAGCATACATCTTTTGCTTCGTGATACATTTAATCTTAGTTATCCTTCACATTATATATTAAATAGAGATGTATTTTATCCTTACTCTACAACATGTTAAAATCATATGAGGATAAAATACATTCTGATTAAATAATATATCTGAAAGCTAATAATGTAGCAAGTGCAGAAAACTTCTAAGTGCAAGATAACAATCATCTGCAACCAACTGCCACAACTATCTGCTACATTCCAAAAGAGATTAAATTGCCAAAGATCACAGAAGAAGAAGAAGAAGACAAGGCTTCAAAGATGAGCTACAATGAGCTTACTTTATCTATCAAAATTCAATGACAAATCTCCACAGATAAATGTAATGATGAACATAGTTGAAGACAAAGCCATGATTAAAGAGCTTAAACTGCGGACCATCTATTAGATAGAGTTTTATTTGAGTCAAAGTAAGGAATAATCTCTTCAAGAGTTCAAAAAAATGAAGAAAGAAAAAGGGAGATTTTTTGAGCTACAAGAAACTTTTTATAGAATAGCCAAGCTAGAAGAAAGAATTTGCCCAAGGATAAAAAAGCAAGATGCAAAAGACAAACTAGAGTAACTTCATCTGAGTAACGACTGACAAATTAAGAATGAAGTAAGGAGGAAGTTGCAGAGATGAACTCAATCTATTACAAAACAAATGAGGAATTCGACTTCATCTACAAGATCAAATTCATCTATTATTTACTACAGACAAACCTAGAGATGAAGTATAGAGCCTAATTTGTCCAAGACAAAGTAAAGTAAAGTTCGTCTATCACTTACAACAAATGAATGGAGAACAAAAGAAGAACATCATACTTTATCTATTCGAGCAGACAAAGTAGAGTTTGTCTGTCAATCAGTTCGATTTCGTCTATGGTATCAGAGTTCGTCTATTATTTATAATAGACAAATCACACTCACGAAGGATTATCTGACAGACAAACCTCATGGATGAATTCATCTATGACTTATAATAGACAAATCTCATGGAGGAATTTGTCTAAAGCTTATGACAGACAAATACAAGCTAAGAAGACTATGACTTGTCAGATGAAAATTGATTTATGTGACTTGCATCTAAATGACATCTGCATGCATGCTTTCATTGTGTAGACTCATTTCAGTCACCATTTCCAACAATAAGCAGCGCAACATGTTTTCTAGCTATGTCCAGTCAAAACGAGAAAAGACATTTCAGTAACAACTTATCTTCTTCTCTATAAAAGAACGGCGATGTAGAAGCTCGAGACAAATCAGAAAGGCATGCATTCCAATGGTATAAATCTCAATGGTCTTCTTTATTCATTATTACTCTCATTTTTGCATTCAACGGAACCCACCTTCTCTAACAGTCAAAATTATGAAGAAACTATTTTAGGAGAAGAGGTGGAATGATTCAAGGTGGTGAAGGAAAATATACCAAATGAGCTTAACCTTATGCAAATCATTCCACCTATGGCAAAAAGCTTAAACCATGATTTATCTTTAATGTGCTTCAATCTGCACAGCCTTATGGCCATTGAGTTTACATTTTGGGTAGATGTTTTTGTATTGCTAGTGTTATAAAAGATCTTATCTTTCCCTATGCTTAAATGTGTATAAGCTTCTGGTTAAACTGAAAATCAATGAGTTTGTGGTGAACTTAAGAAAACAACATTATATGAGCTATTAGTGAGCTCTAAAAAATCATCAAGTTTGCTAGTAACCTTTGAAACTAATGAGTTTTTTGGTAAGCTTGTGAAAATTAAAAAAGTGCTGGGAGCACTATATTTATGCCCCTGGAGCTGGAATCTAGAGGAGTGTTGAGAATGCTGTTTATGCCCTCTAGAGCTAAAATCTAGAAGAGTGCTGGGAGCACTTTTCTATTTTTATTATATGGGATATAGTGGAACCCAAGGCACAATGAGTGTGTGCTTTTAGAAGAGTAGATGTAGAGACGAGGTTTCCAAACCACTATAAAAATTATATTGTTTGTGTGTGTTTATTTATTTGCTATATCCTTCATAAACTATATTGTTTTATTATTCACTTTACATCACACAACACACAAGCATAAAAAGAGGGAAATGGTCTAACAGGGGTTAAGCAATGAATTTTATATACACAATCACCCCTCCCTTCTTGGGTTAAGCTATATTACGGGACTCTACAAGTGGTATCAGAGTGGGTTATTAAACAATTCTAGTGATCCATTTGCCTTACGATGGAATTGTATTAACTACATCTACAACTATCTTAGGAATCTAAACCATGGTATTTTTGGTCCTCTATTTTCTTCTAGAACTATAGTTGTTTTTATTTCATTATTGACCACCTTTACTCTTTGGTTTCATTCTAAACAAGGTGAAGGTTAAGGTCTGTCTAAGGGCGTTATTCTCTGCCTTAACTTACTCAAGTTCATGAATGGTATGCTGATCACTCTTGAGCTTATTATTTTCATCTTTCAATTTGGAGCACTCATTGGTTACTTTAAATAGCTCATTCTTTGTCTCCTTCCATTTGGCTTTTAAAGCCTTGAAATCTACATACAAACTTTCTAATTCATTAACAAAACTTTTAGATTCAAGTTCAAAACTTACTTCATCTTCACGGATGGCTATGAAGCTTATTCTAGTGTAATATTCTCCTTGATCTCCTTTTATAGGTGGTAGTCTGCTGAATTTTTCTTTGTGTTCATCCTCACTGTCACTTATGCTTTCATGTACTATGCTTACTAGAGCTTCCCAAGTAGCATATGCCTTTTCTTGTTGTTGCTATTGTTCTTCTTATCATTATCATTATTTTATCTCTTTTGTTATTGCTTCCTTTGCTTCTTGTCATGTTCTTAACAATCAAACCACATGTGGCCAGGTTTCCATTGTTTTCGCAGGTGGGGATATCTTTTTTCTTGTCTTTGTTTTTGAAATTTCTAGAATTACTTCTAGTTTTTCTTTTGAACATGGTTCTAAATCTTCTGCTCAGCACAGCCATGTCATCATTATTTTCAACTCCACTTGTTGAAGCTATACTTTGTGAGTCATAATCTGACTTAACTCTCAATGCTATTGATTTCTTTCCTTTTGGTTCTTCTAGGGTTTCTGTTTCATAAGAACCTCATGGACCATGAGCAAACTCATAAGCTCTTCAATTTTCATCTTTCCTGGATTTTTTAACTCTTGAATTTCAGTGACCTTTACAATCTATTGTTTTGGAAAATATCTTAGGATCGTCTTTACCATTTTTGGTTCTTCATATTTCTCTCTACTACTTTTCAGCTTGTTGGTGATCTTTTGAAATCTTCCAAACATTTATGATGTCGTTTCATTGTCTTGTTTCATTGTCTTCCATATGGAAGGCTTCATATTCCTACACAAGAAAGTGATAATGAATAGTAGAGTCTATTCTTAGCTTTAACATCCCTCTCTACTAATACAATGTCTTCAGCGGTATATTTATCTTTTGTGTTCATGACAGTCTTGCCATCTTTAATGAGTTGCCACAAATTATAGTTAGTGGCTATCAAAAAGTTCTGCATATGCATTTTTCAGTACCCATAATTGGTGCCATCAAAGAATGGGGGTCTGGTGGTTGCCTATTCTTCAACTATGGTGTTATGGATTATGTTGGCCATAGGGATCATTTCAAGCAGTTACAATAACCGGTAATCAAGATTAATTATTGAAGTCTACTTTGATACCAATTGTTGGTCTTTATCTAAGGTAGCTCAAAAGAGTAGGGGGTGAATTGAACTTTTAAAAATTTTGGCCAATTATAAAATCAAGGTGCTGAAAAGAATAAAGAATTAGTCATGCAGCATAAAGTACACAGGTATTTTTATAGAGGTTTAGCCCACAACATAGTACCTACTCCTCTCTCTAGGTCAGCCTTGCTACACCTAGGTTCCACTAAACACCTATTGTTTTACAAGCTCACCAACAATATACACCTCACGCTCACCAAAAAACTTTTACATGTTGGTTTCCAAGCTTAGCAATAAAACTTTACACGTTGGTTTCCAAGCTCACTAACAAACTTATACATGCTGGTTTTCAAAGCTCACCAAGAAACTTATACAAGATCAATAAGCCCCTTGCTTTCTATCCCAATCAATGAAAGATGTACAATAAGAAATGAGTCTTACATAGGCTAAGTTTGTACATAATTAAATGCAATAAAAATAAATGTATTATAGTAAATTTAGAATATTAGACTTCCTTAAGCTATTGTAGAGAATGTTCTTTGAACGCAAATGTCATTTTGCATAATGGAGTTGGAAGAAAACTTTGATGTCTAAGAATAAATGCGCTTTATTGCTTTAAAAAATTTCTCTAAGTTTCTAACTATCGAAACGACCTCTCTTTATTCCTTTTATACTAAGATTTAAATACTTTTCGTTGAGATGATAACATTCATCAAATGCAAGCAAATCATGAAGATTTTCTGATCATTGAAGCTCTCTCATGGGTTCTCATATCTAAAGTCTTTTCAGCCACGTCCAAGTTTAGTCTCTATGTGTGAAATTAAGATTTTGGACTTGTTTGAGTCAATCAGCTTACAACAAACTTCTTTGAGCTATGTTCAAAAATTAGTCATCATGTTTGAAATTGAATAGCCATGTCCAAAGTTAATATTATGGACTTGGGCTGGTATGAATTACATTGGTCGCACAGTTTGATTCTAGCTACGTCCTAAAGTGAGTTAGTAATGTCTGAAGTTAAGATTTTGGACTTGCTTCTTCAGCAATAACAATGTTTGGGATTTAGTGCTTGGGATTTTTGGACTTAGACTTTTGACGAACTTGGTTTCTCTCTTCAATCTTCAATAGTGTTCAAGTTTAGATTTTGTAATGTCCGAATTTTGTTCTACAGTGTCCGAATTTGACTTTGCAATGTCTAAACTTGACTTTGAATTTTTAGTGTCTTGGTTTCTTGTTTAGCAATGTTTGAATCTAATTCTATGCCCGAGATTGGCTTTGTAGTGCCCGAACTTGCTTCTTCAGTGTCTGAACATTGACTTGAGTCCAGAACTTAGATTTTTTTCTCCATTTTGAATCCTAATTTCTATTTAACTTTGCGCTCTTGTTTGAATTACTTTTGCAGTGTTTTGAGGCATATTAGGAAGTTGTTTTAGACACTATTCTTTAAAGTTTCAATATCATTCTTTCTCATTTGAGCATTTATGTTTTCTTCCTTATAAGCAAGTGGATCTAGTCTCTGATACATACATTGTCTTGTATGCGCTGTCTGCTTATGTTATTTTCCTAATATAATGTTCATCCTGTACACTTGGGAAATACCGATTAGTAGTGTAAACTTTCACTTATGTGCTTTTGCTCATCATCAAAACTTGGTTGTATAAACATATTCATCATCAAAATCAATCTAAGTAAAGAGGTTTGATTCAATACATGCCCAGTAACTTCATCAAGTCTTCTTCTAGAACACTGATGAGCTCATAATAGACCATGTTTTATTACCTAAATTCACATATATTTTGGATCCTCTTTTGATGTAAATGTAGTAGATTCTAAAAAATCTGTACTTAATTCAATTATTACTTGATAAGTAAATTCTGTATTGATTTAGTATGTTTATTTATAGGTAATTAAGTGCTAGAAAAGGATGAAAATATAGAACACATCAAGATGGAGAAAGGAGCAAAGAAAAGGAGTTTGGATGATGAACAAGTGGCTAAAAAATGAAGATTACAAGTTGAAGAAGTTAAATGTGAAAATAAATCACTACTTTGACATAATTTCTGGTACCAATTGAGATGGATTCAACTCAAGTATTCAACATATAAGTTTTACCTCTTGAAGTTGTTTATTCAAAAAATTAAGAATCATGGGATTTTGATTTGAAACATGGAAGTTATGGCCAAAACATTATAGCTATCTTAGACTTTAATTCTATTGATTAAAATTTTAGATGACAAAAGGCATCACTTTAAGGGCCCACAACTCATAGAAGATGGATGAGTTAGATAAATAAACATTAAATTCTATTCCTCAAAATTATCTATCCAATGGAAAAAGAATCATATAATTCTGATTTCATATGAGGAAGTTTTGGTTAAAATAATGTGAGTATCTCTAGCTAGACAATAATTCGAATGGGCACCACCGACGCTAGCGACAGCCTTAATTTTGCATATTTTATGCTAAGTGCATAGTTGTGTGTAGCTGGGGGTAGCTGAGATTTTCTAAGGAGAAAATTTAGGATTTTTTAGAGAACTTTTCACTTATTTTTTAAGGTTTTTATGGAGACAAGGGAAGGAGAGTTTTGTAAGAGAAGAGAAGCAAGGGAGCAAATGAGGAGATCAAGTTCTGCAAAATTCCATATTTATGAAGGGATTTTCTTTTCTTTTTTTTCCATGAACTAGTTTCTCATTTTAGGGTGAAGATGTAACCCTTTTTGATACTCTTTGTTATGTTGATTGTTAGTTATTAAAGGCTGTATGATCTTGTTTCATTCATGATGTTGTTTATAGTGATTTAATTTATTTTATTACTTAATCACCAATATTATGAGTTAAATTGATTATCCAAGCATGGTTATGGTAGACACCATATGATAAACCATGAGCTTCCTTAAATGATAAGGATAGATGTGTAACACCAGACCATTAGTGATTATTAGAAGTGTGAGTTTTGATTTTGAATAGCCTTTATGATGAATGGGTTATCAACTAAGTTTGAAGTGAGAGTTAATTTCTTAAATGAGTATTTGATGATTATTATGCATGAAATTAATGGGAATTATAATGATTGAAAGTCTCAGAATGATAGATGAGAGAAAAGTAAAAATTTTGGAAGAAAACTAAAGAAGCACAAGTGTGTATTATGAAAATGCTAAATTTAAAAAAGGGTTCATTGTGATTGATATTTGAAATAGATAATAAACTAATTAGAAAATTTGTTCAACATAGAAGTTGTATATCATTCAATTATTTATCCAATAGAAGACAAATCATTCAATTATGACATCATATGAGAAAGATATGAATAACACACCAAAACTGTTCTAAATAATTGAAAAATAATGAGATGAATGTTACAGATAAATTTTATTGGAATTTTAACCTATTGTTGGGCTGATTTTAAAAATGTTATTAGCATAACAGTTGTATCCCTTAAAGTTATCTTTCCAATGCCTTAAAAATTAGTTCATTTGGACATCTTATGTGAAATGTATGATAAAAATAGTAACACTATGCCGGACAGCATGACCTTGCCATGGCAAGAAGCTTTTTAACTGCGGCAAGCCTCCAAAAAATCCACTTTTGGGCAAATAGTGAGACCCTTCCATGGCAAGGCCATTTTATGCTATGGTAAGGTGATTTTTTGCCATGGTAAGGTTTCTAAAAATGTACTTTTTTGGCTATCTAGCGAGACTTTGCTGCAACAAGACTTTCCCCTATCGCGACAAGGATTCTATGAAGTGTCGAAGCACAAAAAAAAATGCAATTTTTTAATCCCCCAAACCCCATTTCGTTTTATTTTTTTCTATTTTGTTTCCTTCCCTACTCCCAAACCCTTTACCCTAAACCCCATTTAACTAATTTTCTAGCTTGATTAGTTAGGAAACAACTTGATTTAGGTGGGTAATCACGTTGGCATGTTTCTCAGCTTGGGTTTTAAGGATTTGTGATGAGCCAAGATATAGATGGTTCGCAATCAGTCCCCGGCAACGGCGCCAAAAACTTGATGGTCCAAAACTCGATGGCCAGGTTTTAATTTAATACCTCGCAAGTGCACGGTCGATGTGTAGTCTAGTGTG
>JAYJMB010009657.1:0-36089 GCA_036873735.1 Pouteria campechiana
ACTAGGCGCCCCCCCCCCCCCACCCACCTTTTATCTATACAAATAGGTGCTGAATGATATCCTTGACTTGGTGGAGTGACAAGGAAATCTATAAAGTATATGGAAATTTGAAATTGCAGATTTTGTGAGAATCTGGCAGTGTTCCAGTGATCTAAAGTCTCCCATAGAGTTAGAACACTGATCATCTCTTGGGAAGATTGTAGTGTGTAATGTGGATGGAAGCTGGTGAAGGGAGGGGAACAAGCTGGCTAGTTTGTGGGAATGGGTGAGAGGTATGAACTGTTGCTGATGAAAGAGGGCCGTTGCTTGGACACTTGATTGAGATATTTGAAATTAATGGGAGAAATACTTGTTATCTTTATTTTAGTGGTCAATGTTTATCTTTATGTTCTTATCTTTTTACTTTGATCATCAATGAGCTTACTAGGCATTTACAAAGGAATTGCCTTGGCACATGTTATTTACAGATGTAGTTTCGATTGATGATATAAGAGAAGGTATAAATTTAAAGCTAGATATGTAAAGAGATGATTTAGGATATAATGATTTTGTAAGTAGTTGAACAAAAACTAAATATATAAAATATAACTTTAACAATAATGGGAATATAAATGAGAAGCTAGTTAAAAATTTAAAATTGCAGATCAAGTGGTGACACAAAATTAACTATTATAGATATATAGGATACATAGTTCAGGAAATTGGAAAAGTTCATAAGGCTATTGTATATAGAATTTAAGCTAGGTGGAAGAAATGACGCTGTGCTTTGGGAGATTTTATATGATCCCTGACAGTTACAAAAGAAACATTTTATAAGACAAATATAGGAGCAGCTATACTTTATGGGGTAGTGTGTTGGGCAGTTTGAATAACAACATTTATATAGGATCAGTGTAGCTGAAATGATGATTTTGAAGTGGATGAGAGGTAAAAGAATCAACGAAATAATTCTAGAAAAATCTGCTAGTAGAATCAATATGTAATGTAATAAGAGAAAGTACACTTAGGTATTTGATAATATGCAACGAAGATAAGAAACTGTACTAGTTAGGGGGATTGCACTTGGCAATGTAAAAGGTTATAAAAGAATTGGAGTAAGGTAGAAAAGAATATGTTTAGAGGTCAGTGGGAAAGATGTGAAAGTGTCTGGGATTACTGATGATGTTACCCGAGATTGACTGGAATGCCACAAGAGGATCCATTTAGTTGATCATACTTTGGAGGGAAATAGCATATGATGATGACGACGAGAGAAATACCACTACGATAACATGGGATGAAGTTTTAGTAGAGGAAGGGCGGAGGGGCGAGGGCTGTTATGGCATTTATATTTTGTATAGAAGAGTAGTATGTATGATTGTTGAAGTGCAGGAGACGCAACATGCATGTTGACACATTTGGCCTAGTCTTCCACAACAGAGATCTTTGGGGGAAGATTCCACACTAGAATTGATAATAAAATATTTGTCTGGTCTGATTTTGAAAATGGTGGGTACCGGATCCTTTCCTAGATTTTGTGGGTGTGATTCAACCAATTTTGATGTAGGGACTTAATAGCTGTGTAGCTACTAAGAAGTTGCAAGCATGACATATGTGCAAGTCAGAGGCACTAAGAAATTGCAAGTATGGCATATGAGTTAGAGGAACTAAGAAATTGCAAGCATGACATATAACTTACTGTCAAATGCTGGGATCGGTTCTATAAGAACGCTATCTGCACAAGTAAAATTTTGTGAACTCTCTGATTTAAATCCCATGTCTGTCAACCTGGATATAGGAATAGTTTTTGAATTATCTGAAAAGAAAAAAACTTTTGGGCTTGGAATTGTGTGGTAGACCATTCTGGAATCTGAAATGCCAATTTGAATATGCTGAGGTTGACCTCCATTAGAGTACTCAAAATCCTCCAATTAATAGACAAACTGGTGTTCAAGATGATAGTGTGGGGAATACAATAGCCCAATGAAGTCTGCAAGCTATTCATTTGTCAGGGTCATGGCAGTTACTTCCACTTTTAGGTCCACACGCTTATCATTACTTCCATATTCAATACAGTGGATATCTCAATGGAAGTGTGTTGTCTATGTGCTAATTACAAGGAGGATAATCATTGTAACGTGAAATAGATTGTGGAGAAGAGAAAGTGCTCAATGAATATCAAATGTGTGGTTGAAATGAGAAGTGGCAAATGGAAGAGATGAGGTGCTGATGAATATTGAATGCATGGTTAAAATGAAAAGTGGTTAATGGTCCAAATTCTCACATAATTACCTGCTGATTATTGTTGTCTCTTAAATATTTTTGGGTTCAGGATGGAGATAGTTGCTTAGTTGTGTTTTATTGGACTATTTTTCTCTTTACATATTGTGATGAGTTCTGTGTCATCGTGCTGATGACTATACCATATTTTTTACGTTTATATAAGGGGAAGGTCTGTCACAGCAAACTAACATGCATAGGTTTCCCTTCTCCCCTCCCTATTGGCAAGTGAGTCAGCCAAATTGGGGTGCGACTTATCCATGTTGGCTGCACCAAATATGTGATGTTGAACTGGACTGGACTCGATGGAATAATATTGGCTTGATGACTGATATACAGTTAAGATGTGAGCGATATAGTCTGAATGTCTGATACTTGTTATTGTTTGTATTGTGCATGGGTATGTGTCTATGCAGAAATTCAGGTTTGGGATTTGTTCTGGATGGATAGTACAATAATGCAATGCATTAGCAGAAGAATCATCACCTTTTTGGAGTTTGGACTTCGGAGTAATGTTGAACTTTCATAGGGCTCTAGTCTGTGTTTCTACTATGGACTGTTTGACTATCTGATGCATGACTTTAAATGTGTTCATGAAAGAAAATAATTCTAAAGATGGACCAAATAATCCAGCGGCGGTGTTTTTTCATTGTTTCCAATGAATTTTTTAATTCTGGAGTTAATAGACAGTCTGGATTGGCTGAGTGGAAAGTTCAACCATCTTGGGGTGTTTATTACATTATTGGTATGGCAATTTACATACATGATTGTTTCTCATGTATGTGTGTATCACTTCAACATTTATAAAATTTTCCCCTGATTATGTATAAATGTTTTGTTATCTTGCACCACCTTGTCTCTTTTATTTTTATTGATTAATTATTCTTTAACTTGATTATTTTCTATGAATATGGATTCATGATTCTGGGGTTAACAATCGATTCTGTGATATATGTTGACATAGGTTAGTGCCTCTTATGAGCAGGCTCTGTTGGATGCTCGTAAGCAAATTGAACGTGAAATGGAAAGATTTAAAGTCTGTGAAAAGGAGACTAAGACAAAGGCATTCTCCAAGGAGGGGCTTGGTCAACAACCTAAAACTGTAAGTGTCTTGTGCGTCCTCTTCTCCATCTCTTACTCTATTTTCCAAATGACAATTGAAAATTTACTTGAACATATGACTGGACTAATAAAATTAACTCAGATCAAGGGGGACTAGGTGAGGAATCAACTATGCCATTAAACACAAAACGGGAAAAAAATCCTCTAAAGAATTATTATTATTATTTTCTTTTTATGACCAATGAGCTCTTTTAAACACTATGCCATAGTCTCTTCATATCCATGAATATTTTCAAGACTCATTTCTCAAGCAACACCTTTTCCCTGAACCCTTGAAAAGTTAACCCGTGCATTTCTGTTTACTACAAACAAATTGTGTTAGATTCTAACATAATTTTAATGCTTTGCAGTTATTGGTGAAGTGGAAAATTTACCTTGCTGAATTGTCATTCAAACAAATATATTTTTAAATTTGAATTGCAGGTGTAAACTGTAAACTCACTCGAAGTCTTTCGTTGTTTACTTTTTCCATCTTTCTGTGATAGGATCCTAAAGAGAAAGCTAAATCAGAGACAAGGGATTGGCTGAACAATGTGGTATGCCTGTGGCAATTTGCTTTCTTCTTGTCTGCTAGTGCTTTAAATTTCTCAGGTATCAAAATAAATTATGATCATTTGAATATTGGGGGTTCCTGTCACAAGGGAACTAGTAAGGTGAAGTCTCCCAAGCATCCGTTAAATGGTAGAGTTGTAGACTTCTGTATTTTGATCTTGATCTGGAAATTCTTGCAGCATCACTTTTCATGGACCCCTCCCTTGTTGACTAATCTCTGGTTATAATGGAAAAAATCTATTGCCCTAACTTCTAATGCATTTGGGGCATTCACGTTGGCTGTGTTTTTCTGACATGCTTGTATGTCTACAACAGGTTGGAGAGCTGGAGTCTCAGATTGATAACTTCGAAGCAGAGATTGAGGGACTTTCTGTGAAGAAAGGAAAGACAAGGCCCCCTAGATTGGTTGGTCTTCATTTCATGCACTGTTAAAGAATGCTATGATGTTTTAAATTTCCAACAATTTTTCATGAGCATCCACGTAGTTTCATACTTGTTAGAATCTTTACCTTTGCAGAGTCATTTAGAAGCATCTATTATGCGGCACAAAACTCATATAATGAAGCTGGAACTGATTTTGAGACTGCTGGATAATGATGAATTGAGTCCAGAACAGGTCAATGATGTTAAAGATTTCCTAGACGACTATGTTGAACGCAATCAGGTGAGCATTTACCATTGATTCAATCTCAGGATACTACTTGGAATGATATCTCAGGTAGTGAACCAACATGAGACTGGCCCGACATAAATTAATCTTTGAATCTGTCTGCTTCCATGACCATAATGCCTCACCTGGGCATGGCCCGTGGTAAAGATAAAGCCCAAATAAAATTGGCTTTGTTTGGATTGGCAGAGTTCATGTTTGCTTTGTCACAATTAGATGCATGTCCTGCCTACTACATCTTCTATGGCTTATGAACTCGTGGGCTGATTTACATGCATTTACTATTTTCTAAAGCCTATATATGACCAGGTGGCTTTTACTTATGTGTCAATTAGTCTCTATTAGGTTCAGAAACATTTCCATATACACACATGTGCAATACTGCCCATATATTTCTATTTTTTCCATCATTACTGCTATACTTCCAAAAAAAAGCTTATCTAGTCTTTACCCTAGTTTTTCTATAGCAATTATGCTAATTTGTCTTAATTTCATTTGCCTTTTTTTCCTATTTCTCTCATTTATTATTCTATTTTATCTTCCTCTATTTACATCCTCTTTTACATTTTCTTCGCTTTCGCACTCTTTTACATCAATCTAAGCAGGCCTTTATTGTCTATTTGAACATAGAGTGTCCTTAATCTTTTTAGGTGTTTGGTTAATCAACAGGTTTTCAAAATTGATTCTATATGTCCTGTGTTTTTTCCTGTCGAAATGGGCCTATGGAACTCTTCTTTTTATTTAGAAGGGAAATATCTCATTGCTTGGGCTTGAACCTGAGACCTTTGCATGCACTTAATAGGTTTCTATTGTTGTGCAACTGGTAGACACTACTTTGCGTTTTTATTGTTACTAACTTTTGTCCTTTGATATGTATGAAGGAGGATTTTGATGAATTCAATGATGTTGATGAGCTTTACACCTCTCTACCCTTGGATAAAGTTGAATCGCTTGAAGATTTGGTCACAATTGGCCCTCCTGCTCTTGTCAAGGTAATTTCCTTGTTAAATTTGGTAATTGCACTTAATCTGGAGTCTTATATTTAAGCAGTGGATGTCATTGTGATTAGGGGTGCAAATCGGGTCAGATTGACTCGGGTTGGGAAAAACTTAACCCTATACCTATCTGTAAAATACCATCCCAACCTAACCCTAACCCTAACTCTAACCTTATTTGTAAAATCTCAACCCAACTCTATGAAAATCGGGTTGATATTTGAGGTTAAAAAATATTAAATAATACATGTTCATCTTAGAAAATGAGGTAAGTATATGAGTCAAATCTAATTTGTTTATCATACTTAGTATTATCATACCTTAATGCATCATTCACTACTGTACTTCTCATCATTTGACCACCTTGAAAGTGGCCATGATCAGTTGATCAAGGGCACCAACATCGGTGCTCATCTCCTGCGTTCAGCAGACGCAGAGTACATATCTCACGGTCTCACAACTATCTACTGCAATCATGTTGAATGGAAGCTGAACTGCAGAAGACTGCAATCCAGAAAATCAAAACAGGGTGCGCCCAGGCCCAGAATATTGATTTTTGTCATATTATTGGTCAGAGTGTGATAAATCCCAAGATCTATTATGCCCTAGATGAAACACAATATAAGTGAAGCCATGCACAAAATGAATTAAAAATACCTCACTTCATTGAATGATCAATTTATTACATCAAGTCTGAATACATCTTATTTAAAATGGGGAAAGAGTAAATAAAAGTGGAGAATAAATTTCTTCAATCTACCACAAAGATCTTCAATAATCTGCCATTTGATTTTTCTTCAACTCTGATTGGTACCATCTAAAAATATAAAAATCATGGTGTGAGTTTTAAAAACTCAGTAGGTGGAAAGGACAAATAATCTAAACCATTCATCTCAAAAATCTCAACAATTTCCCTTGAAGATCCAGTCATGTTTTGGAAAATCTGATTTGTCCTTCTTATCCAGAACACCCAAAAACGTGAAAATCGACTATTTATTCATCAAAATCTGATATCGATTGACCCCAAAATTCCAATTTCATTTCCTACCGTCCAATAAGATATTATTTCTAAAAAGCAACAGCCCTCTTCCTCTTCCTTCTGTCAGCTGCCATAGCTGAACCCAACCCAAAATCCCATCTTCCCCAATGAGCCACCCTCGCTGCCCATCCTATCTCCTGTCTTTGTTGCCCCCTGCCACCAGCACCCACTGCCGTCCAGCCCAACCAGCTTGTTATATTATATATATTTTTTATATTTATATAAATTCCAAACCGGGGCGGATCAATTTAGGCTGCCCGACCCTCAACCCGCATCAACCCTATTTGACAAATCGGATTGGGTCAAACTCGATTTCACAAAATTCCAACCCTAACTGATTTCAATTCGGGTTCAATCTGAACCGATTTACACCCCTAATTGTGATAGTAGAACAGTTATAGTTTTTATATGTCTTGATAGTTACTATTTATAGTTAAATTGTGTATTGTACTTCATTGGATTTATGCTGGGGAGTTTGTTCCTGATATCCAGATCTGGCTAGATGAACAAAATTTCTAGGTAATCCTGCTTTCCACTGTATTCGCACATATTGACATTTTTTAGCTATACTCTAGAGTGAAACTTTTAAATGTGCATAGCTAAATCAGTTCATGGGCTTCAGATGTTCCATTATTTTATTTTTGCCACTTTCCCTTAAATTTCTTAATCTCAGCAGTTTAAATTTTGACTGCATCCATTTGAATTGATTTTTGCCTTTTACCAAGCAGTCATTGAAAAAAAAAAAATCTAATAGTTGTGTCCTTTACCAGCAGTAGTTAAGAAAAATCTAGTAGTTGCAAACAAGACACACTTGCACAACTTATGTAGGACTGGAAATGGGGAGATTGCAATGTCCAATGCCTTGTGCATCTGACTTTACATTCTAATTATGTTTCCAACCAGTATCCAACATTAATTTTCTTTCATGTTTATTTTTAACTTCTGAGGAGCTAACCACAGAATTTATTAAAATCTAAGACTAACCATGCAAAGTGGATTAACCAATGAGGCAGCATGCAAGCTAGATAGAAGGTCTAGAAGACAAAAGCCTTCTAGAAATGCACAGTAAACTGACCTTATGCTACAATCATTAGGGTTCATGTGCCACATTCTTGGTCCATTTTGTCCAATTAAAATTCATTTAGCAACACCTGTTTTGGTAATAGGATGGATATCCTATTCATTGTTTGATACTAATGTATCCAATTTTTAATCATCATCACCACCACCACAACAATAACCACCAAAAAGGTTGAAAAAGCTGAATCAGTAGAAAAACACTGGAGACAATAACATAAAAAAAGGCAAAAAACCTGAAGCCAGTGAAAAACATCAACAGGCAAGAGTATTTGGGACAGAGTGTGTCTTGTAGAGAAAGAATACAGTGGAGACAATAAATGTACTTGGGAGAAATGACTGCTAACAATGTTTTCTTTTCGTGATGATGACTTTAATATGTAATAGATTGAAAAAAGAAGAAGTGAATCAATTGATTTTAGTAATATTCAATGCATCAAATGCTTTTTCCAATAAATAAGTGATGTCTTTGTGATCGCAGGGTGTTGTTCCTACTTCTACTGTTCTAAACTTGAAGGTTTCTCCAGCATCTTCCTGCTCCCAGTCATCTGTAAGTCCTTTCTGTTTAAATTTTTTTCCTAATGTCTTTGAAAAAAAAGAAGAAGCTAAACTAGGAAATTTATGCTAGTTGAATTATGATGTATCTGACTAGAATCTAGATCTAGGACTTGCTGCACCAACAACAATGTCTTACAGGGATTTATTACGGTGAAGGGTTTTGTGTTTTGGTTCAGCATTATGCAGGACAGAATAATAGTTTCTCAGGCCCCTTGACACGAATACATTTTCTGTTATGCCTAATATTTGTGCCGATAGATTATAAAATTTTTAATTGCCCCCCAATTACTTGGGATTGGGCTTTGATCATGGTAATGGTGAGTTTATAAAATCATTAAAGTGGGAAAATGCAGAGGTCTTCTCTTTTGCCAGATATTTAAGGTAATAGGTCATCAAATCTTAAATTGAGCTTTTTTAATTTGGATAAAGCTGCTTTGATCATGATAATGATGGGGTTATACAATCAGGAAGAAAATTGGAAAAAAGGTAGAAATCTTCTTAAAGAAAAGTGGAGAAGGTTGAACTGCTTAAAGAAAAGTGGAAAAAGTTGAAATCTTCTTAAAGAAAGTAGAAAAAAGTTGAAGTCTTCTTTTTCTTTTCCTGCTTCTGCTTCTCCTTTTGTTGCTGCTGTTGCTTCTTCCTCTTATCCTCCTCTTCCTTCTGCTCCTCTAGGCTTAGATGATGATAATGGCAAAATTATTGTACGATCATAGAGGAAAGTGGGATGTGCTGAGGAGCTGAAATCTCTACTGCCAGTTAGTTATGCAAATAGTCCATAAAATCTTCAATTGAGTCCAGTTTGCGGGGATAAAGCTTTGATCATGATAATGGTGAGGTTAGACAATAATTTAAAGGAAAGTGGAAAAACCCTAAATCCTTCTTCTTCTCCATCTGCTTATTCTGTTCCTCCTTTGGCTTCCGCTGCTGCTTATTCTCGTTCTGCTTCTCCTTTGGCTGCTGCTGTTGCTCCCCCCTCCTCCTCTTTCTTGTCCTTCTGCTGCTGCTGCTCCTCCTTCCATTAAGTAGAACCTGTAGGCAGAATGAAATATGATTCTGTGATATTGGATGTGTGCTTCATTAATTTCATGGGCGTCTATATGATATTGCTGCTATTATGCCCAATTTTTAACTTTGAACAAGTAAGAAATTACTTTAAACTGCTGTTCTCTAACCACATCCACTGCTACTATCGCATGCAACAGTGATTGTATTTGATATGGGTGCCTAATTTTTTGTCACATTCATTTCTCTTGCCAGGCAATGTTATCATCTACTGCTCAACAGAGTACTTCAATTCAAGACCAAGCTGATGAGACAGCTTCCCAGGACAGTAATCCTGATGTTGGTGCAAGAACTCCATCTAAAAGCAGCATGCTTGGCTCATCTGTATTATCTGCTACCTCCACTGGTCCAGGGGTGCCAACTGTGGCTCACACTACCAGTGCTGCTGTTAACATCCCTGGACGCAGCTTACCTGTTGGGTCAAATGCTTCAGCAATCCTCTCTGGTCCAGGATTCACTCGAAGCATTATGGATAATGCAGCAGTGGCAGTATCATCCCCTGTGAATTTGACCAGCTTGGTTAAGGAAGATGATAATGCTAGTTTCCCTGGAAGAAGACCATCTCCTGCTCTTTCTGAAATTGGAGGAGGAAGGGGTGTTGGTAGAGGACACATTATCGGAGGGTTAGGCAACCAGACATCTAGTGTTCCTTTGAATCTGAGTTCTGGAAGTGCATTGCCTAGCGGCGGAAGCCTTGGTGCAGTGCCTACAGTCTCAGATATTTCAAAGAGAAATATATTAGGGACAGATGATAGAAGTGGTGGCCTTGCTCAACCTTTGGTTTCTCCTCTCAGTAATAGAATGCTTTTGCAGCAATCGCCTAAGGCCAGTGATGGAGCAGGTGCAACTGATTCTAGTAACGTTGGTGAGGTTTCTATGATTGGCGGCAGAGTCTTCTCACCTTCATCTGTTGGTGGAGTGCAATGGAGACCTCAAAGTCCAAGTTCCTTTCCGAACCAGAACGAAATGGTGTGATTTGTTGCCAATTCTTTTAAGAATCCACGTCATGCTATTTTATTGTGCTTCTAGGGAAAAATATTTTGACTTGCCTTCAGATGTCTTTTCTGTTGACATCATATATGTAATCTTAGTTGGTAGTTTTGTTGAAATCCTACAATTTCCAATTCTGATCGAATTAGACTAGCTGAATGAATCTTATGATTGGATGGTTTGAAGCCTGATCATTTATGATTCAGTTTATGATTGATGATTCAATACATACTAATCTTTTCCTTATTCATGTTTGGCTTTGATAAATTGGTGATGCTTAGGAATCTTTTAGATGGGATGTTTCTGTATTTATTACAATCAAGTATATAGATTAGTGGCCTTTTTTATAATCTCAAATTAGTTTTTCCTATCTCTAAGTTTTTCATGCATGGTTGTAAAGATGTATCTAACCAATTTTCTCTCACACATTTAATATTGAATAAAAATTTATTTGTCAAGGGTTTCATTATGTGATTCTAATTATGCTAAGGGCAATTTTGAAATAAATTTAGTTCCTAAAGTGCTTTTTAATGGATGTAACATTGGTAACTACGGACACATTACACACCCCTCGTACTACTAGTTCTAGGTTCACAAGATGATATGTGACTTCTCATGGTTACATACTTATAAGAATTAGACTGTGATATGTTTCCTTATCTTAATCCAATTAATCTATAATTTTTAATTTTTCTAGAAATCTTACAATTCTTGACATGTTAAATTATGACGACATGGTTTGTGTGTTCTGTGCATGCCAAGTGAATTGCTATGCTGTCTATGGCATTTACCCCTTAACTTTCAGAATTTTTTTCTCAATTATCTGGGTCTTCCTGGATCATAGGAATAATGAGTTGCTACTTTCCCCTTGGACAATGACTAAGTTTTTGTCCTCTACCTTCTGTCCTTTGTTGTTTTCTAATGATATAATGATGATGCAATAAGCTGCCATTAGTGCCAATGGAGTGTCATGCTTTCATTGCTGCTTCTAAAGGTCAATATGGAGGTTGCACTGGGTCAAACTTCTGTGAAAAAATTTAATTTGAAGAATTCATTTACCCTACCCCAATAAGTTGGAATGTGCCAAAATGATTCTGTCATTGATTTAATATTGAATATGATAATGGGGTGAAGAATTTACTCCTTTTTCACTCAACGTATGTACTGAATGCAATTTGCATTTGTTTCCATTTTGGATAAGCATAATTGGTGAGTTCCCATTCAACAAGTGTAATCATGGATCTTCCCTTCCTAATTTAGAATTATTTGGCTTCATAAACTGTTTGAAATTATGGCATTTTTGTTCAAAAAATATCCATGTTAATGGATTTCTCTGTCTTTCTTGAGCATATTTAATTTCTTTTCAGGGACAGTTCCGTGGAAGAACTGAAATTGCACCTGATCAGAGGGAGAAATTTCTGCAGCGTCTTCAACAAGTGCAGCAGCAAGGTCATAGTACCCTTCTTGGGGTGCCTCATCTTGCTGGTACAAATCCCAAGCAGTTTACCCAACAGCAAAACTCATTATTACAACAGGTCATTTTCTTATTTGTTATTATGTGTTAAGTCATAGAGATGATGACTTGATTATAGATGTGATTACATAGGATGTCCAACTATCACATCTGAACATGTGGTTCACTTGAGATTCATGTTAAGGGATCGATGCTTTCCTTTGATGCCTTAGGCTGAATCCTACTATGAGAAATAGCATGGAATCCTTTTCTGTAGATTTTCTTTTTTCTTTTTTGTGTGTTTTTACACAATACAAAGAACAATGTCCAAGAGAATTAGAATTTCCCATCAAGTTATTTATGTTGTATTTTTCATCAATTATGAGAAACAGCATGGAATCCTTTTCGGAAGATTTCTTTTTACATGTTTTTATACAATACAAAGAACACTGTCCAAGGGAATTAAAATTTCCCATCATGTAGAGTTATTTACGTTCTATTTCTCATCAAATTTACTCAAATAGGACCTAAAGAATAAACTGGAGCCAAGGAATTCAATCTCCCATGTTCTGTAGATTCCATATATTGTCTATATACATGAAATGATTGAACAATGGCAACAACACACCTTTGTGATTATCTGTTGGAGAATTTAATGGTCATCTGTTGAACAAGTGAGCTGGGAATGACTCAACAAAAAGGAAACCAGCATGGACAACTTTCTATTTATTAGGGAAATGATTTAAGTGCAGTTTGTCATGATTTCGTCTTTGCAGATTAATTCTCAGAACTCATCTCTATCAACCCAAGTTGGGCTAGGACTTGCAGTTCAAACAGCTGTGGGTCTCACTGGTGTTGCATCTTCCTCGCCACAGCAAAATTCCTTGCATCAGCAGTCTGCACAGCATGCAATTATATCAGCTGGATCTAAAGATGCAGGTTTTCATAATGTCCTATTCAAGTTTTACCTTTATTAGAATTAACAGTTTTTGACAATTTAGTTCCTCTACTAAAACAATGTTCAGATGGAGGGCAAGTGAAAGCAGAAGATCAGCAGCAACAACCGAATTCAACTGATGATTTAAACTCAGAAACTGCCATGAATTCTGGAATAAACAAGAATCTCATGAGTGAGGATGATCTGAAATCTGAGATACCTGTATGTTGAAAAGTTTCTCTTTATTTGATCCTTTCTGTTAAGATGCTGCTTCTATTGTGATTTTGCAATTACAACATTCGGAATTGTCAAGTTTCTTGCTAACTGATAGATTTCACGGGAATGTTTGCAACATTATTGCAATTACCACTAGTTTCTAGAGTCTTGCTCAGACATCGTTGTGGATCCTCAAACAAAAACTACATTTCATTTAATTCTCAAAAATTGGCATGAACTTTTCAACCTTTTCAACTCATCGATCATCATTACTTCATAGAACAAATGGAATGTTCTATTGTGCTTCCAACAGTTCATGCTATTATTTCTGCCTTTAATGAAGATGCCATTTGGTTCTTAACAACCGGCATGGACTTTCCAACCTGCTCAAAATCCTCATCAATGATTTCCTACCTTTATCAACGATGCCGTTTGTTTCTTAAAAATTGGCAAACCTTTTCAAAAGCCCATAGATGATCGATCACCTCATAGAAAATATGGCTCCTACTATCGTGCTTTCAACGGTTTATGCTATGATTTCCTACCTTTACAGAGGCACTATATTTTGTTCTCTGGTAAATAATTGAAGCAGACTGATCCATAGCTTTCTCTTTTTCAGGCTGGAAGTTCTGGCACTTCAATGGAGGCTGCTCAAGTGCCTAGGGATATTGATCTCTCTCCTGGACAGCCATTACAATCAAATCAATCTTCAGCCAGCCTTGGTGTTATTGGTCGAAGAAGTGTTTCTGATCTTGGTGCCATTGGTGACAACCTCAGTGCATCTAGTGGTATGCATGGTCAGATGCATAACTTGCAGATGCTTGATTCTGCTTATTACAAACTTCCTCAGCCAAAAGATTCGGAACGTCCTAAGAACTATATTCCAGTATGCTTGTTTCCTGTGCATGAATCAGTAAATCCATTGGTGGCTTCACTGCATGCTCATTAAATTTCAATTTTCATGTTTGTAGAGACGCCCTGTGAAGACTCCTCCCGGCTATCCTCAAGTGCAGGCACCAATTGTTGACAATCTTGCCTTTTGGGAAAGATTGGGTATTGAAACCTTGGGCACTGACACCCTTTTCTTTGCATTTTATTATCAGCAGGTAAAATTGTTATTATACTTAACCATTGTATATATTTTTTATTGGCTTCATCATCTGTTTTTCCTTTTTCTAATTTCATCATGATGCTGCAGAATACTTACCAACAATACTTAGCTGCTAGAGAGCTTAAAAAGCAGTCCTGGAGATACCATCGGAAGTACAACACATGGTTTCAACGGCATGAAGAGCCAAAAGTCACAACTGATGATTATGAGCAGGGAACATATGTTTACTTTGATTTCCATATAGCTGATGATGACTCACAGCATGGATGGTATGGTCATATGTGGCACATACCGTGGATAAGAACTAATGCCCTTTGTATCTTTTCAGTTAAAATTATGTGAATTTTCACTCCATTCTTGAGACACTAGCTTCCTAGCTGCTCCTGTGGCTGCTGCTTGGAAGGTCCCATGTCCCAAAAAATTTCCCTTGGAAAAATTGTTAACTACCTATGTTGGCAAACCTAGTTAATTATCACACACAGAGTCCTGTCTCTATCTTCTATCACTGAGATGCTATTCTTGGAAATTTTACCGTCTCTGTCTACATATCTTGTAAAAATAATTTCAAACTTTCTCTACAGTGGTCACATATGGCCCTGACACTTTTGCCAGTCCTAAAACGCATTTCCAATTGTGCGCCCGGTGGTCCATATTTTATAGTCATTTTTAAGAATGTAAACACTGTGAATCATTAAACTAATTCTTATGGGTTTTACGCATCCTATTAGTAAATACTGATATAGATGCATTTTTGTATGTGAATTGTCCACTTGTGCCCTTACCTTGCCGAAGAAAAAAATGAAAAGATTTCTCCTATTGCTGCCACTCATAATTTTAAAAATGCTGATGCAATATGGGACTTTGCGAGGCAACATGACATTATTAGAGCCAAATTAACTGGGAATGCACATTTGGAAGTGCCTTTCTTTATTTGGGAAGATTTGTTAACTCAATGCAGTCCGACTTGACATAACCTGTGGTATTTCGAATTTTGTGATTTGGCTTGTGAACTATTTTATATTGAAAGATAAAGCAACTGCCCAGTTGTAATAGTGAATTTTAATCACTGTGCCAAGTGTTGCATAATTGTTTGTTTGGTATTGTGGCTATATCAATTTATCTTCTAATGTGATCCAAGTCCAGATTTAAGTTGCTACTGCTCTTCTTCTTGTTCTGAAAGGATAAATTTAAGCTTTTTTTTTTCAAAAAAAATCATTTGAGGGCAGACATTTAGTGCACAGGGAAAAACCTCTAGCTGTTAGCATGCACACATGGGCTCGAACACAAGAGCAGTGACGAAAAGGTTAGGTCAATTCCAGCCTTCTCCTCTTGGAGCCATGTGGATGTGGGAGCTGCAACTTGGTCGAAATGATTATTCTAGTTATTTAATTGAAATGATTTCATTCTGTTGTCATAGTGGGTCCAAAGGAAGAGGTATCATGAACTCCATAAACCTGGTTTCGTTGAATCATTCCCCTATATATATTTATATGTTTGGATGGATTAGTATAGGTGATGGTGATAACGAATCTAATTTGGTTAACACATGTAAAATATGATTCTGGTTTGTTGTTGTGATAAGATGTTAATTGCCATGACATATGCAGGTGCCAGAGGATCAAGACAGAATTTACCTTTGAGTACAGTTATCTTGAAGATGAACTTGTTGTGTAGATGGCATGGCTGTGGCCTCTAAGTCAGATTGCAGTAATTGGTATGTAATGACTCATCCATGCTTTGTTTCCTTTGCCATTCTTGTTTTAGTGCTTTGGCAATACTTTTCGAGTGATGGTATTTTGTTAATTAAGCTTCCTATAATGTTTGCTTACATGAAAAGGTTTAAGATATCACAAGTTCAGGTCATCATAATTATTATTATTTTGGATAATTGATGTTGATACCTATGATCTTCTGTATTTATTGGGATTGATTATTAGCATAATTTATTTTCTCCAGGTGCCACCTTTGGTGCCTTTTATCTTCCGAAATTCTATCCTATTTTATCTGAGACACCTTTAGTGTGCCTTTTATCATCTGAAATTGTGTCCTGTTTTATATGTGATTTGGCAAAAGTCAGCTGAGGTAGATATTTTGTCTCAAATCCTCTTTAGATTCTCCTTAATGATTCAACGGCTGAGATTTGATATTCATGCAAGTCTTCTGATGTAATAATCCTAGCTATTGTGGATATTCTGAATTATTCATCACTGGTGGTATTGATTTCATTTTACCACGTTAACACCAGCTTTTGTTGCATTTTTCCTTGAACGTGGGCGGTCATACACTTTCTCCAGCTTCTGTTAGAATGTGCTGATGTTCGACTTCCAGCTCAAGCACAGACCATTTCTCTTACTCTTCTTCTGCCTTCGGCCAGTTTAAAGTTGTGCCTGTGTTATTTATTTATTTATTTTTATTATTGTTATTTTTTAATGAAGATATGTTGTTGCCAAGTAGCAATGCCACTGGCTCAGGCGAATTATTTTCTTTATTTTCATTTTGTTCTCATTCAGGTGTGTTGTTTGCTGTCCAATGATTTTGTTCTTTATTTTGTTTAATGCTTTGCAGGTGAATTGTTTTGTATGAGATGGAAGTGCAAATCAGATGCCCATTGATGCAATCACTGAGCTGCAAGTAGGATGTAAATTCGTTGTAGAGTTATAATTGCCTTTGTTGTGGAGATATTAACGCTTTCAGATATGAATAAAATCCTTCAGAAGTAAATTTTGAATTCAGCTGGAAGCATTGAAATTGGATCTGATGGATCTGGCTGGGATATCATGAAATTCAGTTCATTTTTATCCACCGAATGCTCGCTTTGTTGGCCTCTTGGACCCCAGAGTGCATTAGATGGACTATATATTCATTGTCAGGCTGAATGGTAGATAATATGCAGTCTTTGATTGGATTCATTGCGTCTCTCATTGTCCCCCTGATTTCAGTTTTACTGTTATATCCTTTTTTTGGTTAATTCATATGGCAATTACATTATTAACCCGATTAAGGTCTTCATTTAATGTTCCTTCAAGTGTTTGATGTTGAAGCTTGGAGGTGCGTGGATGTCAAGAGAACCAACCAAATTATGTAAGCTTAAAGAAAAAGAGGAATGATAGACGATAAATGCTTCTGGCAAGTAACAATGAGAGATTCTGAACTCTGAAAGCCCATGTTATCTAAATCCTCTGATACTTAGCATGCGCATTGATTACTGTTAGAAGAGAGCTGAAAGGATACCTTTCAACCTGAGCTTTCAACCACCGGGCATCTTCTCGAACTTCTACTATAGGCGGATTAAACGCGCGAGTAAATACTGTTAGGATTTTAGGTGTGCATGCATGACTTCCTCAGGTAAGTAGAACAGAGAATTCGTCGATGCTCCTTGATGACGAGATTCATCACCGTGAGCTGTAGCTTCGTGTATATATTGAGTTGCTTGCTGCACCGTAGAACCTACATGCCTTTTTAGATTTCGGGGGCTATTTTATACCTGGGGAACAAGAAAGTAAAAACGACTATCAAACGTGATTTTAAAGAAAAAGATGGACGACTGCTTCTATCTAGGTCTTACCATAGAATTCTCAGCATGCATCTTGATCCGTTTAAAATTTATTACATGATTCGTGAAGAAATCTGTGGGGGCATGGCCCGCCAAGGAGCCCGGTATTTTTCATGGGCAACAAGAGTAAAACAGGAAGTTAACGCGTGGCGCATGTGCCCATCCCTCTTCCCACTTTTTCTAGTCTTCCCGCCATTTCTCCGGAAAAGGGAATCGCTGCCTCTTTCCACTACATATATAAAACCTTGGAAATTCTCGTAAGCGCTCCCTCCATCCGCACCAATCCCTCAGATAGAAAGTAAAGGAAGATGCTGTGGGTGGACAAGTACCGGCCAAAAGCCCTGGACAAGATCACCTTAGTTCACGACGGCATTGCCAAAAACCTCAAGAAACTCGTAATGCTTCCCTTCTTCTTTTCATTGTCTATCCTGGTTTCATCTTTTTTCTTTTTCTGCTTTCTTTTTTGTAATTTTTTTTATGGATTTTGTTAGGTGTCGGAGCAGGACTGTCCTCATCTCCTTTTCTATGGCCCCCCTGGTTCCGGCAAAAAAACCCTAATAGTGGCCCTCCTCAAGCAGATGTTTGGGCCTGGTGCTGAAAAAGTAATTCCTTCTTTCTCGTTTTAACATCTTGAGATGTGTTAGGCATGCAGGAGTTCTTGATTCTGCCTGTCTTCGTCTTTCTATGGCTTATTTTGTTCCTTATCGTCTACAGGTGAAGATCGAGAATAAGACATGGAAAATCGAGGTACTCTCATTGCGGTGTTTTTTGCTGTATTACTTTTGTCTGCCGTTTGGATGACTGGGGTATGATTGCTTTCTCGGTTGGGAAATTTGTTGATTCAGAAAACATAAAATAGTTTTATTTTTAGTGCTTATGAATGCCTTTGGAGTCATGTGTTGGTTTGGGGTTTCCACGGTTTATGGATTTTCACTGAATACTACTTCCAGAAGAAGCCTGAAGTTCACCGATTATAACTTTGGGTAATTGGAGGTATTGCAGAAACAGAAAACTCGATGTTTTTCTTCCTTAAGGATTGCTATCATGCCTTGCAAACTTATGGACATCTTTAGGGGTGCTTTGCCATGGCAATTGACTTCTGGTTATTAAACCATTTAGTACTCCATAATATAGGTACCTCACAGCTGGGAAAAAGGTGATTTTGCTATGAGCCCATGTTCAAACAATGGTTTGAAAATTGATGGTTACAAAAAGTGGTTCAAGTGAAAGTTAGAGATGACTTTGCATGTTCAAACAATGAACAGTAGGATTGGATGGCTATGATTCTCCAACCAGCATGATCTTTGGGCTATAACATCTCTTAATAACAGCCAGGATCCTGGCAGTCTTAATTACTGTGATGGGGATGGCATTCTTTGCAATTGATTTGTTATCTTTCTCACTTCATTGGAAATAGAATAATCAACATACCATGTTATATGTCGTTAGAATGAGTTGAAATTAAAGTTAGTTCTTTTAATAAGATATCTCAATAAAATCAATTTCTTACCCACCTAACTTTTTTCATGTATTACCTTAGTTAAAATGTATGTACCATCACATTGTGCTCTTCTGTTGGACGTATGACTGAATTTCAAAAGCTCCCAATGGTATAAATGTTGGGAGCTATTTTTTCTTGACATGTCAAATATCAAAATCAATTGATGTCATTGCTACTGCCATTTTTACTATGGTCCGTATTCACATCTCAACTGGTCTGTTGGTGCTGTGTCTAAATAGGTTGCTACCTTTCCATTTGAATCATCACATTTATGTCTTAATTATAATTTCTGATGCAGGTGGGGACTAGAACAATCGATTTGGATTTAAAAATGCTGTCAAGTACATATCATGTAGAGTTGAATCCCAGCGATGCAGGTTTCCAGGATCGCTATGTTGTTCAGGAGGTTATCAAAGAAATGGCAAAAAACAGACCCATTGACACAAAAGGGAAAAAGGGTTTTAAAGGTATTTATGCAATATGAATTGAGAAGATGGTTTCTATGTAGGCTATTTTCTTAGCTGATGGGACTGGATCCATTGTAATTTTCATGGTCCACTTCCCTTGGTCAGTTCAAATCTCATTACTAGATGCTTTTATAAGTGGTGGCAGTGAATGTATATATATATATATATATATATATATATATATATATGCATGTACTTATGTATGTATACATATACATATATGTATACATATACATACATGTATGTATGTATACATATATGTATATGTATACATACATAAATACATGCATATATATATATGTACATATATATATATTGCCTTGTTTTAAGTGACCTTAACAATAATGTCAGTATTTGTTTTCTTTTTCCTTTTTGGTTGGTCATGTATTACATTTCCTAAAAATAAACATTCATAATGTATGAGTTTTTGTGCAGACTTTTGTTTTCCTCTATTGGTCTCCTGAGAAGTGCTTGTTTTGTGAGAAGTACACTCATAATATATGGTTTCCTTTATGCACTTATAATTTCATATTGCATTTTTATTTTCATGTTGTCGAGCAATCATGTGAGTATTCATCTTTGTTTCATTCCATTGAAGTTATGTCTATCCTTCTCTTCAGGTCGCTAAATTATGTCTGCCAACATCTTAATCTCATATTTGATATCAAAATTTTGAATTATGCTTGTTCTTAGACCCCATGAATTTTATGACCTTGCATAGATTTGATAGATACATCTGTATGCATGGCAGTGTTGGTGCTCAATGAAGTCGACAAGCTCTCAAGGGAAGCTCAACATTCTCTGCGCAGAACAATGGAGAAATACAGTGCATCTTGTAGGTTAATTATGTGCTGCAACAGCTCCTCAAAAGTAACTGAAGCAGTACGATCCCGTTGTTTGAATATTCGAGTTAATGCACCAACAAACCAACAGGTTGATAGAAAATTTTATGAAACTTTCTGAAATGGTGTTCACGCATTACTCGCCATTTGGCATATAGGAATTTGTGACATGTAAGAGGATGAAGTGAAAATTACAGAAACTTTTCATTGCCGCCATTTCATTTTGTACAAGGATGTAATTTATTTGTTTGGTTAGGTTGAAACAAAACTTTCTCATGCCTTTATTATTTTCTTTTCTTATCTTATGGATCCATCATCATGATTATTGAAATCATTTAAGCTTTCTTTCTTTCATTGGGTGAGGTACTTAATTTATCTAGTGCATGCCATCTTTATATGGACCTAGGATTTTGAATCTTTTGGAACGTGTATTGTTTTCATGAAAACTGTCAACACTTGGTTGCTTTATAGAGCTTTTCTGGTCTAAGTATCTAGTATTTATGGGTTTACGGCTTCTTTGAGTATGGTTTATGGTCATTTTTTGTTTCGTGCAGGCCTTGTTAACTCTCCCCTGCAAGTCATTCCATATCATAAGTTCATTCCATAAAATGAAAACCTTCATCAAAATTTGCACTAATTGGGTTATTTCCATGCTTCGTGCTAGATTATTGAGGTGCTGCAATTTATTGCCAAGAAGGAAGGACTACAACTTCCAGCTGGTTTGGCTGCTCGTATTGCAGCTCAATCAAACAGAAGTCTCAGAAGGGCAATATTGTTTTTTGAGACTTGTCGGGTGCAACAGTAAGTTTTTCCACAAATTCTGCTCAACAGAATTAAAAAGAAGTCACAAATGGATGGGAAATATTTCATGAAATTCTTCATGTCTTTGAGTGGTGCCATGAAATATATTAAAGATAACTGATCTTTGTTTTGTGTTCCTTGGGTTTAGGTATCCTTTCACTGATAATCAAGCTGTTCCACCTTTGGACTGGGAGCAATATGTTTCGGAAATAGCATCCGATATTGTGCAGGAGCAAAGCCCAAAAAGGTTTAGCATTCTTTTTATGCTACCTTTGAACTTCTTTATTGGTAATATAGAATGCTCCTTTTGGAAAGTCCGTGGTTTTTTCAAAACATTTTATAACCAAGTTGAAAAGAAACAAACATTTCTTTCCGTGTAGACTAAGTGGATTTTCATTTGCAACCATAGTAAATACAGCATTCCACAAACAATTCAAAATTGCAATAGAAGTTAAGAAATCTACCAGCAGCATTTATGGAAAAGGGAAATTATATAATATCCTCTCAGTTTTGGATAATTTCAGATATCACCTTCATGTTTTGCATTCTACAAATGTTCTGTAATGGTTTCTGACAACCTTAAATATCTTTTTGAAGTCTTTTTTTTTTAATGACAATGTTATCATTTTTTTAAATGACAATTTCATCCATCCATTCAAATACAAAAATTTTTTGTTTAAGAGTCTTATAAAGATCATATGCACAATATAATCCATTCATTAGATTCTAATGTTAACATTAAGACTAAATAGATAAAATGAAAGTGCTTGACATAAATTATCTTAGAAAATCTGAGGCCATGATTTTTAATGATTGACTTGACAATAAAATTGTTAATGGTTTTATCATTATTATTATTATTGTTGTTGTTGTTGTTGTTGTTGTTGTTGTTGTTGTTGTTGTTGTATGCTAGATGTTAACTAGATGCAAAATAAAATTATAATGAGATATTTATAAACAGTACATGTGTGATACATTGCGCAGATTGTATTTGATAAAATATAATTTTTAATATTTCTTATTTATTTGGCCTTTATTATAGATATCAGTCTTTTGTTTTGACTTTTTATTCTTGTGTAATCTAGCAAGAAATTTATGCTCTGTGAGGGCGTGTTTTGGTAAATTGTTGAAAATAGGACAAGTCCAATCTCTTCTCTGGTAACTTTTTGTTCTGTACTTTCAATTTTGTCAGGGAGAGCCATTAACTGGACACTACTGTGCTGTATAAACCCCGAGCATGTGACATGAAACTTGGAACCAATGAGAGGGAGGGTAAAAGGAAGAAGTAATTTGTTGATATGATTGTAGATAATTTTCATGATTAAGACAGTTTCTTAATTCTCTGCCAGACTCCTTATTGGAAAGCTAATGGGATGTATAAAAGTGAAATTTGAAGGGCAGGGGGGGTGAATTGGCATAGTAAATTTGACATTAAGGTTCTGCCTGTGCTGCAAAGATAATTTCATGCTTTCAGATGGTGGAATGTGGTCATCTAACTTTCTTTAAGAGCTTTTATTTCTTGCTTATCAACATATATTCTAAATTTGCTTTATTTTACCTTGATCATTTGATGCTTCCCATGTTGTTAAACTTGAAAACCTAACAAATGCTGGGTAATTTCAGGTCGTAATCGCTATTTGTTATAGTTCTTATGCTCAAAAAGAAGTAGAAGAAAAACGTAGTATTTTCAGGAAATACTTCTAAGTTTCAAGAAATAACATTTTCCATGGATGTGATACACCTAAATGTTGCGATAACATTCCTTTAGGTTTTTGAAGTTTGAAACTCAGCATTGTTATGCATAAATTCTTTGTTTCAAGAGATGTGTTTCTATGAATTATCTTTGGGTGTGAAATGTTTTTTCTACAGGGATTACTTGTCTGATTAAATACTTATTCTCTTTCGCATGCTTCCAGGTTATTTTTAGTTCGTGGGAAGCTATATGAGCTACTTGCCAATTGTATTCCTCCTGAAATCATTTTGAAGGTAGAATAATGCTCAACTATTAAAAAATCCATTGCCGTCTTGGCTCACAATATGATTTTCCCATGTTTATGCTTTCTGCAGAGGCTGTTATCTGAATTATTGAAGAAACTGGATTCTGAATTGAAACACGAGGTTTGCCATTGGGCTGCTTATTTTGTAAGTATTCTATTCTCTCCCCCCCACCCCACCACCCATCCCCTGCTTTTTCTTGAATTTTTTGAGATTTATTAACTGCTTCCTATCAACAACTAATGTTTGAGAATTTTGTTGAACGAATATGGATTCAAGTGTATGAATGTTTGTGCATTGTCTTATTTCTGTAATAAAACCTCTAATAGACTTGCATGCATCAATACTAGTCTAACCTGTATATTTTTGTCTTTCTGGCTTTTGATGCTCCTCCATGTGAGGGCATGTGGATGCTCCTAGAAAGACAGCATTTTAGTTTATTTCTGTTATAGATACCATGACCTTTCTAATAATACCATGGTTTCAAATGTCGATGAATTGTGTCTGTATCTGTAGGAGCCAATACACAATATAGGAGCATGTCAGGTAGACCGAACATAAGTGGGTTGTATCTATATCGTCAGATAGTTCCATATTGGCCATCATTCCTGTATGTGATAAATGATTGTTATTTGGCAAAAAATATCAATTTTCCTCTTCGAGCAGCATTTCCATCCCTTTAATATATTTTCAATTTCATTAGAGTAGTTTAAAGAAATCAAAACAAGTTGTTGTTGGAATTTAGGGCGATTTTCAAATATTTTTCCAAGTTTTAGGAAAATGGATTTAATCAAAAGAATCCTTTTGCTTTTCAATATTTGAGGAGAGTAGATGGAAGGGAAGCCATTTTCAACTATAGTAGAGGATCCAAATAAAGTTTAAACCACATATTTGGTGCTGAGTCTGACATTGGTAGTTCCATTGAGACTGTGACAATCTTGAAAAAATTTACACATTCAATCTACTTCGAAATGCATTTATAGTTAGAATTTGCTATGAGAAATCTAAATCTTCTCAGATCTGGTCAATTTGAGTTTTATTTTTATCTTTTTATTTATTTATTATTCTATTTCTTAAAAAAACTTATAAGTGTTACATTTCTTTGACACGTTAGATGATTTAATAGGGTGCTTATTATGCTGTAATATTTTCAATATGTATTTCATAATTTTTATATAACTTTCTGGTTCCCAGATTTAAAGATTAAAAAAATGTATTTTTCATATATAAATACACACGCATGTAGGCATTATTTATCTATAGTTATGTTTAACTACCCATGGGAATACTTTTTATGATGTAGTCTTTGTATTTTTATTTTTCATTTTTTGATTTAAACATCTTCAAAATTATTATATTTAATAATTTGGATTAGTTTATTTATAACCTATTTATTTGATATAGCAGTGTTTATTGATTAGTATTTTCTTTATGATTTTTATGGTTAAATTTTTTATTGTTAGAATTTTAAAGCCAAAAATTAATTTTATATTTGTAATTAATGTATATGAGTTAATATAAATGCATGTATGTTTATTTTATTCATATATCAAATTTTCAAATCTACATTATTTAATATCATCCTTTTCAATTGTCAAATTTGTAGTTCTAAGAGATAGTGCGAAGTAAAATTGCTGGGTATAACGATGGCATCGGAATTTGGAGAAGTAGACAAAATATCACATGTAAATTTTGCAAAGTGGAGTACGACTAGATTGAAGCAGCGCTTAATGCATTAAAGAATTTAATAATTTATTATTTAATGTAAAATCATGATAAATAGTTTGTAAAATACGTTTAAAGCACATCTTATTTATTTACTTCAAAAAAATTGATGGAAATCGACAATCATAGATAGTTGACTTAGTATATAGATTTATTGGGAGGGAGAGAGAGGGAGGAGGGGGGGAGGTGGGGGGGAGGATGGGGATGGGATGTACTATTGTATTGGCTTCTCAAGCAGCCAAAATGGCATCTATGACCAGCATTGAGAACCGTGAATATCAATATAACAAAAAGCCAGTACTGTTGTTCTTTTCTTTTCTCTGTATGAGAGAGAGAGAGATGTACTATTGTATTGGCACCTCAAGCAGCTGAAATGTCATCTATGACCAGCATTGAGAACTATGAATATAAATATAACAGAAAGCCAGTACTGTTGTTCCTTTCTTTTCTCTGTCCTCTATTTTGTTGGTGTTCTCAAATCTTTTACGAAGTAATTGATATTGTTAAATACTACTGCCACACAAGGTCCCATTGTGTGATCCCTAACTTATTGTTTGTTGTTTCCTAATTTAGATGACTTCCAGTTGTTTCAATTGCATCTTTGAAGTTTTTTTCCCCCTCAAGTTTCCTTCTTAATTTTTTTTAATTTTCTATTCTATTTTTAGAATTTTTTATTGATTAAATTCAGCTCACCCACCAATTAATTGGGACAAGATGTAGTGATGACATACTTGAGTCTAGAGTATAACCCTCATGACAAATTTTATGTGCTTGACATACTGGACATGTTGAGACCTGCACTATGTGAAATTTAATCAATATGAAGTTGTGGAGTTTATTCATTGTACTTTTTCTCCGCCCCCCCCCCCCCCGCCCGCGGAAGAAAAAAAAAAAAGATAATATATTATTCACCATTTTTGTGTGCTTTATCTCTCTCTCTCTCTATATATATATATCACTCTAACATGGGTAAAAGTGGTCGATTGGGTGGAGGGCTTTAATTGCATTATTGACATTACTATCATTTTCTTAAAACTGTTGGGCATTTTTGTCTGTTTAAAAGATCTTTCTTCTTTTAAAAGAATATCTGCAAAATGAGTGAAAGGGGAGCGGTTATGCTATTTTAAACTTGCAATTGTCAGCTTTGTTGAACTCTCAAGGAAAACTAGAGGAGAAAAGGGAAAAGGGACAGAAAGAAAGAAATGTAAAAAAGAAAAAATGAGAAACAAAAGAAACATGCACATGTGACCTAAAAAGCTAGAACACATATACATTGATAGGTTCAGCCTGACTGAGGCAGTATGGGGTATTTTCAAAAACCAAGGCAAGGTGTAGGATGCGCCAGGAGTCCAAATTTCGATTCTTATTTTTGAGAGAGGAGGAATTTTTGTTTTACTAGCAATGAAATATATGGACTATTCAAAAGAAGATTCTAAAGAATCTCATTATCTCATAAAATAAATTCCTTTGCTAAAGTCACTTAAATGTGAATGGGTATAGCTGAAATAAGGATGCTGAGAAAGATGAGTGTACAGCTTGGGTGGTCAATCATGTGTCATGCAAACTAGATCTGAACTGGTTAGGTTGGATGGTTCAAGTTGAATGCTTTAAAAGGTTGATGGTATGGATGGACATAGGTCCTGAAAATAAGAGTAGACTTTGACACCTATGGTTTGATTGATGATATGGTTGTTGAGGAGGTAGATGGTATGGATGGACATAGGTCCTGAAAATAGGAGTAGACTTTGACACCTATGGTTTGATTGATGATACGGTTGTTGAGGAGTATAATATTGAAACAGGATCCATTGATATGGCTCAGATGAAAAAGCTGTTTACTGTATTCAAGATTTAAAGTGTAAATAGAACACGGCATAAAATTTATCAAGTTGATTTTATTAATGCAGTATTAATGGTTTTCTCTTAGGCAATTCTTTGTGTCATGGGTTTTATTAGGACAGGGAGGCTTGAGGTTTTAAGATGTATCTTGTATCTTGTGTTGTTTGTGACTCATAGATCAGTTCGCATTCTCCTATGGGTCGTTGCACAATCAGGTTAATTAACCTCTGCTAACTGTTCGAGAAACTTATTTAATTAGTTTCATTGGTTTTAAATTCTATCACGTAACTAGTTCACTAGATACTGTGCATTTTGTTGATGGTTTTGTTGTCTCAATGTTTTGTCTTTCTAATCATGTAACCATTTGCTCCTCTCAGGAACACAGGATGCATGTTGGGCAGAAAGCAATATTTCACATTGAAGGTATTTCCTTGGCCACTGAAATTGTTAATTACCATAAGGAAATGGAAACTAAGAAGTGGTGACACATTTCATAAATATGCCACTAGTATTTGTAGTCCTGCCAGTGTAAACTGTTAATAAGAAGCTTCATTGAAACTCTAAATATAACTGATGACAATTTTAAATCTTAATTAGTGATGACTCCCTATATGCATGCCAAGATGCCAATTTTAAATGATTTGAGTTGATTCCTATACATGATGAACTTCACTATGAAGATTGCCTATCACAGGATAGGTTCTCCCCTCATCAGGTAGCTTATACTGTATAATGTGACCTTGGAAAATCTAATTGAAGCAGTCAATTGTTTTCATTGTGTGGTCAGCTGGATGGAACCAGAGAGCTGATCTTTGACACTGTTTGAGTACAATATAGATTTGGTGAACAGGCATGTGCATGTGCTAGGGATGATTGAGAACCTATCACTCTGGTGCAGTAAAATCTGGAAAACAGTGCAAAACTATGTACCTTATTCTATTACAAATTTCAATGTCTGGCTCAAGTGGGCCATTGGCGATTGCAGTGTATCATTGGTTGGGCAGCATCCATCATTAGCTGCAGTTGGACATAATCACATAGAATGATCAATGCCATTATAGCTACTAGTGAAAATGGTCAGAAATGTAACTTCTACTCTTGTATCTATTCTGTGAGGCCCCTTATAAAAATACCCATGATATGTCAACTAGACTAGTTTGGGGATGTACCATCAATGACTGAATTTTGATTCCCATATGAATTGCAATTGTGACAAGCTGCTACAAGTCTGTATTAGATTGTAGCTCAGGGAAATCAAATTATTGAGGTTATTTCCTAGTGACAGTGTCTTCACGCATCATCTGCCTAAAACTTTCAGCATGAACTAGGCGTTGTTGTCTGTAGTCAGATGTTGAATTTGAAAAGAATTCAGAATTTTATATCAATTTTTCAGAAAGTCCTTTGCAAGTTGTCTGGTAATGTAGAAAGCATCAAACATTACAAGGGCATGTTAATGCTTTATTCTAGAAAGGAATGCGCACTGATGTGCAAAACAACGAAAAAAATCCCTTACTATTTATTGTTCTACACCATTATGTGGCTAGTCTCCTTTCGTCCTCTGCTAAAATACAAGCTTGTCCTGGGTTCACGTTACCTCACAAGAATACTGTTACGAAATGTCTTCAAATTACCTCACGAGAATACTGTTATGAAATGTCTTCAAATTACCTCACCGGAATACTGTTATGAAATGTCTTCAAATTACCTCACCAGAATACTGTTACGAAATGTCCATCTTTGCTCAGGACCTCATATCATACTAATGATTACTTTTCACTAATGTTTGCAGCTTTTGTAGCCAAGTTCATGAGCATCTATAAAGGGTTTTTGATTGAAACATTTGGCTGAAGAATTTGAATTGAACAACCTTGTGCGGTATCTAAACGTCTTATGCTAATGGCACCTTATGTCGATCTTTTTTGTAATTGACAATGCAAGCCATGCATCGGCCGAGGGACCAGGTCAAATTACTAAGAATCCTAGCTAATGCATGCAATGTCTGGTTTGCATGCCTCTGTCAATTTTTATTACATTTGGAGGGGATGTAAATGATTCATAACTAGAATGGAGCCCAGTGTTTTTATTGTGGCTAGCTTAAAATTGTTTGCCTTGCCCATTGCTATGTGGTACTCGCAACCTGCTTGTCCTTGATCATGTCAATGGCTCACAATGTTTCCCATGTATGTATAATGAAAAGGCTGTAGAACAGCCTGTTTCTAAGTTGATGGTTGATCGGATACATCTTCTGCCGCTGCAGCAGTCTTTATAGGGGTTGCGCCATTTAGAAAGGATGTTTTTTTTTTTTTCAGGATCCAAACCATCTATGCGATGAATTGCCACACTTCAAAAGTGGATGCAAACTAGCTGAGCCAAATCCAGATTGTTTAAGATTATCAAGGTTAATCCGATTAATGGACTGCTTAGCCAAAATGTCATCTATACTTAGCATACCAAAATATATAGCCAAAGTTCACCCAGTGTGCATATTTTAAATGAATTTTGTCTGACATCATTAGTTTTGAAGTTCTGCAATCAACTTCAGTGGCTACTCCCATGGTCTAGGATTGCCATTAAACTAATGAGAATTACGAAACGTTATTAGTTGAGTTAAATAATTTCGAGTGCATTTTGAATTAGGGTCCACGTGATGGCTGCCAACATATTCTATTCTTTAGACTTGTAGTTCCCAAACATAAAATATTGTTGATCCCCAGCTTTTAAGATGAATGAGACCGTTAAGAAGGGCTTTGATAAACAGTCACAATTAGATTGGTTTGGAGGAAAGAAGAAAAGGTATATACGCCTCTACAACCTACATGTCAAAGAATCGACAATAATAATAACAAAGAATCAACCAAAGGGAAGAAAATCAACAATTTATTGCATCCATCAAATTCCTTTTCCTCGAGTGTACACGGAGAGTACAAAAGCTTGTCTCCACACAAGTGAACTACTCGTAACTCCATATCTGTAATTTGGCATAGCACCCAACTCGTAGTCATGGAACCTTACATTACAGTTTAATCATTGAATTTTGGATGCTAGGTTTTTGTTGTTAAAGTTGAAACATTGGCATTGTAACATATGACACATGCTTACTCTACTGATAAATAAATAATTGTAGGCTAAAAATGCATTGAACTTATGTTACCACATGCCATCAGTGAAGTCATCTGTAGTGTCTAAATATTCGGAGCACAGGAGAATCAACTTTGAAAAAAAAATTCAGAGTATGATTTAAACATGTCTCTCGTGTCATCCTTCGAGGTATATCATTGCAATTTTACACACTCACTCCCCCTTCCCTGAACTCTTGCATCTTTCCTGGGAAAACACGTAAAGAATCTACAATCTACACAAGCATGCTCCTCTGTAGAAATCTTCAGGGAAAATCGACCAATTTTGCCAAACATATTAAGATGGCTTGGTTGATGGGAAAATGATGGAGATTCATGAAAAAAAAAAAGGCTTTTAGAAAGCCTTCTTGTGTTGTGTATAAGGAGGCTCCCTTACTGAAAGATCTCATCTTTAATAAAGAAAAATGATGGAGATTCACAAGTGGGGATATTTGCGGATGAATTGAATACAAAGGCTTCCATTTGATACATGCAAAACATCGATTCCGGCAATGCATACATGGGGGATAAGTTTCCTGGTGAGGCGGGAACTGTCAAGGCAATAATAGAAATGGCCTGTTAAATTATGGTTTCAGGCATTCAGTGCACGTGAGACAATACTGCAGACAAGTATTACTGCACACCTGCACCTCAGCATTTTCACGTGACTGAAACAGCAATGCCATTTTACTACCCACCAAATACCTGTTTAGCAATCAGATCTGGTGACTTGCTTGGCACTGCTATACATAAATCCCTTGCTTTGAAAAACTCTCACTTATTACGCACTCGCATCTTGCAGGATCATGTTACAATTGTGATTTTTTCGTTGTCCAAATACAGACAACTAAAAGTTGGTCTGAATTTTCAAACCAGAAGATGTAATCATGGAGGGCCCTCTTGCGGAAAGCTCTCATCTACTTCCTCAATGATGGTTAAACACCCATCAACACCGACCTTTTGTCGGCATTTCATTATAGTAAAAGAATTACTCATTGAAATTGTCCCATGCCAATGAAAGTAGCTTTCACTCATTCACCTTTTAACCTTTCCATTCTCCTTGCTTTACCATGTCCTGCTAATTCTCATACTTTAAAAAGAGCACAAGAACAAAACAACGTTCATATGCACAGAGCAGCAAGTGGGCTGTTGCCCCACTTTTTTAGGTGGGACGCAACCAGAGGAAGCTGCCAAGATCTGATTCCATTTAATAGACTACTTTAATTAGATGAAATGATACACTTAGCTGCATTTACTTCACTGGCATCAGCCCACTGTCTATGCCGGTGGTCCCTTCTTCTTTTATCATGCAACAGTGCAGTGGCAGAAGCCTGATTACTTGGGTCTGTCTTTGTAAATGTATGTATATGGGAGAAAGAAAGCTCAGATCTCATGAGCTTGACATGGTGGGATCCAGCAGCACTCGTTTGCTCAACATCATACCCTGCTCTCGATTGTATGTGGTAATTTCACATACACGTTTATTGAGTAAACTAAATGAATTAGGGAGACAATCCTCATTTCCAATGTCGGCATTACGATAGCCCCAATCTTGGTTAAAAAAAATAAAAAATAGAAGCATACATAAATTATGGTGAGAGTGCAGAAATTCATGGTAATTGCATGCAGCATGTGGAACCCATGCAGTTATGTTATTAGGTTTTTTTTTTTTTTTTGCATGCGGCCCCTTAGTTTCACAATATTTCACCTTTCACTGCATGAGCGTACTCTTGCAAATATGCCTGAACTTTCAAAGGTTGATCATATGTGCTCTTGATGTGACTATCCATTGACAACCATTTTCTCTAATGTTTAAAAAATTGAAAAAAAAATAATCAACAAGATGCCCTTTAACATTGATTCATAATGTACTGGGCGCAACCAACTCCACCTAGAGTCTAGAGATAGACCTTAGTATAAAAAGTGGTCCTCTGTGTCCCTTAATATCATTAATATACATAAACAAGAATCCAGCCGTCATATACGTATTCTTTTCATAGTGATATTATTTATATTTTTAATAAGATTCACATATTATGTTTAGAATAAATTAATATTTAATAAATTGTAATAATATAATAGTTACATAAGTAATATCAATATTTAGAAATAAATATTTTAACATTTTTAATTTTACATAGCACACGAAATGATCAATGTCCTTGATTTTATAACTTATAATATTAAAATTTCAACAATGGTTTAGATATTAAACATAGAAGATGCGATGCCTGTTTTTTCACTCAGCTTCACATGTAAGGTGCACCCCTTTGCTCTAGTTAACCCTCCCTTGTTCATAAAAGACTACGCTTCCATTTTAAAACTCTTCCAAAAATCATTCCTCTATCTTGAAGAAGTATTTTTTTCATTTAAAAACATCTAATACTTATGTTGGAAGATATTTTTATCATTTAATTTTTTTTGAATTTTTTAATATTGAATAAAATAGTTAACAATGGACAATTACATTAGGGCGCACTTGCAAAAGACATATTTTTTTAACATAGGTGCAATATTAGCAGATCCCAAAGGCATGCATACAAAAAACACGTATTATGAAAGTGTAAACAGCCATCACAGCAACTCTATTTCTCAACGACAAAGGACACCACCCAACGGCTTTGTACATCACAAAAATTTACAGAAAACATGCATGTTGCTTGCAGCGTATCATGCTCGTCGCAGGAGCCTGGCCCGGGCTGGCGCGGCCTTCATGACCCCGCGAGCCGTTGGCCCGCAGCTCATGCCTCGAGCATTGAGTGGCCTAACCGTTATTTTCCCAAGAATCCGGAGCGTTAAATGAAATAGCAGCACACCGGGTCTCGTCTTTATAACTCCTCCTCCTCCTATACGAGCTGGGCGGGCCCCACACCAAACGACAGGGCGCCTGCTGTTGGACCACGCGACGCTATGGCTCGCCACGTGGCAGGAGGCTTCACCATTTAAACAGCTAGCCTTTTTTCTGCTTCCTTCTATGCTTCGTTCCTGCTCTATCGTTCAAAACCCCTGAAAATTCATTTTCGCTTCCCCCCCAATATACCTCGATTTCACTTTAAGATCGAAAGAAACGCTTTTTTGTTTCCAGCTGAAGCTGCCGATCTGCGGAGAGAATGGCGGAGAGCTGCAGCAGGAAGCTTGTTGTGGAAGTTTGCAACGCCAAGAACCTAATGCCGAAGGACGGGCAAGGGACTGCCAGCGCGTACGTGCTCGTCGATTTCGATGGTCAGCGTCGACGGACGATGACCAAGTTCCGGGATCTGAATCCGCAGTGGGACGAGAAGATCGAGTTTTTGGTTCACGATCCGAATTCCATGGCCTCTGAAACGCTTGAATTGAACATCTACAATGACAAGAAGACTGGAAAGCGCAGTAATTTCCTTGGAAAAGTGAAGATATCTGGCAGCAGCTTCCAGAAATCCGGATCGGAGTCGCTAGTCTACTACCCTCTGGAGAAAAGGAGCGTCTTTTCGCAGATTAAAGGCGAGATCGGGCTGAAGATCTACTACATCGACGAAGATCCTCCCTCTGATCCAAAACCAGATGCTCCAGCCGCGACAACGGAGGGCGGAGATGCTCCCAAGGAAGAAGACGCGAAGAAAGATGAGAAAACAGAGGAGAAGACAGAAGAAGCGAAGCCGGCAGAAGCTGCAGCAGCACCAGCAGCAAAAGATGACGAGAAGCCACCAGAAAATCCGAAGCAGAACGAGGAGAAGAAGCCAGAAACGCAGGCGGCGCCAGCTCCATCTGCGGAGAAGCCTCCGGTTGCCGGCGGGGAATCCAAAGAAGAGAAAGAGAAATCCTCGCTGACGAAGATCGAGCCGGATTCCGGAGTGAACGACGTGGCGGTCCGGCCAAAGCAGCCGCTCAGCAGCAGCGACCGGGCGGGGGGCGCCTACGACCTAGTGGAAAGGATGCTCTATCTCTACGTCCGCGTCGTCAAGGTGAAACGTCCGGACACGGATACGGCTTCTGCGTTTGCAAAGATGGTCATCGGCACCCACAGCGTACGTACCCGCACCGCACAGAAGTCGGATTGGGATCAGGTCTTCGCCTTCCACAAAGACGACCTCAACTCAACCTCTCTCGAGGTATCCGTTTGGACAGAGAAGAAAGAAACGGATACGGACGCGACTACTGAGACGTGTACTGGCACCGTATCTTTCGATCTCCAGGAAGTGCCCAAGCGAGTGCCGCCGGACAGCCCGCTCGCCCCGCAGTGGTATACACTGGATGGCACGCCGGAAAATTCGCCTACGACCGACGTGATGCTGGCCGTGTGGGTCGGGACTCAGGCCGACGAGGCGTTCCAGGAGGCGTGGCAGTCAGATTCCGGCGGCCTTATCGTCGAGACTCGAGCCAAGGCCTACCTCTCCCCGAAGCTTTGGTATTTGAGGCTAACGGTCATCCAAGCCCAAGATCTGCAGTTCGCTGCGCCTCCCGAACCTAAGCCTCGGGCGCCGGACCTGTACGTGAAGGCTCAGCTCGGCGCGCAGGTGTTCAAAACTCCAAGAGTATCAACCGGCCTGTCCGGCTCCACGAATCCAAGCTGGAACGAGGATCTGGTGTTCGTCGCAGCGGAGCCATTTGAGCCGTTTCTGGTGATCGGCGTGGAGGACTTGACAAGCGGGCAATCGGTGGGCCAGGCGAAGGTCCTGGTGTCGAGCGTCGATAGGCGGGTGGACGACAGGACAGAGCCGCGGTCGAAGTGGTTCAACCTGGTGGGCGACGACAGCCGTCCTTACGCGGGCAGGATACACGTGCGAGCGTGCCTGGAAGGCGGCTACCACGTACTGGACGAAGCAGCTCACGTCGCTAGCGACGTCCGAGCCGCAGCTAAGCAGCTGTCGAAGCCGCCGATTGGTTCGCTGGAGGTAGGGATTCGCGGCGCGTGCAACCTGCTTCCCATGAAGACCAAGGACGGCGCGCGTGGAACCACAGACTCCTACGTCGTGGCCAGGTACGGCCCCAAATGGTTCCGTACGCGCACTCTGCTGGATCGCTTCAATCCGAGGTGGAACGAGCAGTACACGTGGGACGTGTATGATCCCTGCACCGTACTAACCATCGGCGTATTCGACAACGGACGCTACAAGCGCGATGACGCGGGGAAGCCAGCGGGGAAAGACGTGCGCATCGGGAAGGTGCGGATACGTCTCTCTACGCTCTATGCCAACCGCGTGTACCTCAATTCCTACTCGCTCTGGGCGCTACAGCCGTCCGGCGCTAAGAAGATGGGCGAGATCGAGCTGGCCGTGCGGTTCACCTGCTCCTCGTGGCTGACCCTCGTGCAGGCCTACGGCAGCCCGATGCTGCCGCGAATGCACTACGTTCGACCGCTGAGCCCAGCCCAGCAGGATATTCTGCGCCACACGGCGATGCGCACAGTCACAGCGCGGCTGGCCCGCGCAGAGCCGGCTTTGGGTCAGGAGGTAGTGCAATACATGCTAGACACGGACACGCATGTTTGGAGCATGAGGCGCAGCAAAGCGAACTGGTTTAGAGTGGTGGGGTGCTTGTCATGGGCCGTCGCGCTCGCGAGATGGCTGGATGGAGTTCGAACCTGGGCCCACCCATCGACAACGATGTTGGTTCATATGCTGGTGGTGGCAATCGTGCTGTGCCCGCACCTGATCCTCCCAACCGTGTCAATGTACATTTTCTTCATCGTCATGTGGCGCTACAGTTTCCGCTACCGTTCACCAGCCAGCATCGACCCCAGGCTATCCTGCGTGGACGGAGTGGGGCCCGATGAGCTGGACGAGGAGTTCGACACGTTCCCCAGCTCGCGAGGGCAGGATCAGGTCCGCGTCAGGTACGACCGGCTGCGGGCACTTGCGGGGCGCGCTCAGTCGCTGCTGGGTGACATGGCGGCGCAAGGGGAGCGCGTGGAGGCGCTGATCAATTGGAGGGACCCACGCGCGACTGGGATTTTCGTGATGTTCTGCCTCGTTTCGTCTCTGGTCTTGTATGTGGTGCCCTTCAGGGCCTTGATCTTGCTCATGAGTTTCTATTACTTGCGGCATCCGAGGTTCCGTGATGATATGCCGTCGGTTCCGATGAACTTCTTCCGGCGACTCCCGTCGCTTGCCGACCGCATTCTCTAAATTTTCGTGCCGCTGATCTGACGAATTTCCCCGGAGTCAGGACTGTAGCATCCCGTTTAATGTCATTTAATTAATTTATTTTATTTGCTCTTTTACTTCTTCTCCTTC